>JAJJWW010007515.1:0-59482 GCA_023531295.1 Papaver armeniacum
TGGATTATTTACACCTACACCACTGAAGTTCCTCTTAGCCCAACACAGATTCCCTCCCAACAACTTGAGTTCCTGACAAGGATTTGAATCTTCGTCCTCATAAGCCTCAGGCGGTAGCAGGGGGAGCTCTCCGAAATTCTCATCTTCCAAATCAAAGACCACAATGCAAACTGTTTTTCCGTAATCAGCCAACCAATGGAGAAAACCATTAGCGAAGGCACCAGATGCAAAGTATATTATGCGATCTATAGATGTTTCCATGTCTCTCCACTTGTTGCTGCCAATAGTATAAACTTGAGCGTATGACACGAGCTGTTCCTTGCTGATGCTGTAAAGTCTAACAACCTTGTACTCGCCAGTTGAGTGACAATAACCGAACCCACTTGAAACTGTACGGTAATCCTCCACCCTAATCAAATTAGGTTTAAGAGAAATAAATTCACCTGTTAAGGGATTGCAAATTGCAAAAGGCTCATGGACGTTTTCATCAGGATCTTCTTTCTGAAAACAAACCAATCCATTGCATGATCCGACCATGATATCATAGTGTGGGTAGGATTTAAATACAAATCTGCAATGCTCCATCTCCATGAGTGTCTCACGAGAGTAGTACCGGTTCATCTTATTACAATCAATATGATCATATTTTTCTCCATAGTAGAGCTGGATCTTACCGTCTTTTTCTTTGAAGTCATCTTCAAAGTGCATGCGAAAAGGTAACCCTCCTCATTATGAGGTCTATTAGACAGGATTGTTTTCCATGATTTGCACACGCGTTTAGCATGTGAACAAGCTGTCCCTAAAGCTAAGCGAAAAAGTATGTTTTCTAAGACATCATTGCAGAGATTTTCCATGAAAAGAAATGATGATTAAGTTGCTGATCGAACTGCAATCTTTCTCACATAAAATTGTGTAGAGAAGATTGCGTACCTTTTAGGGTTGTAAACTCATCTATTTATATGTTTTAATTAGGGACTAACAGCGATTTTGAGGTAAACATGATTTGTGTTAACTTACTCTGCAAGTCTTTAGGAAAGTTCCAGAATTTCCTCAAAATGACTTGGCCAAAAGTACCCTGATACTTCCAGAACATTCCTCTGGGGTTGTGGAATTAACCAAGCGAAAGAATGCAAGTGACCGAACCCACGAAATTGGTGCAATGGGCTAACCCACAAAGTAGTATGGAAACATCCACAGGCAAAATGTTCCGGGGCTGAAATATCCAGAAAATTATAGCTCGCCTCAGCTGCCGGCTTCACTCGGCTGATCTTGATCGGCTTGGTTTAGTTGGGGCGTAAATATCTAGCAATTCAAAGTGGCGGGGAGGAAATATCCGAGGCGGACGGAAACTTATACAGCGCATATGCACGGGAGATCAATGCACTGGATGTTCGATTTAGAAACAACAGTACCAAGAAAGGCAGGAGAAAAGATTCGGGTCTTTGAATTTGAAACCTATTACTGGGGCATCAAATTCCAATAGTGGGGCTTCACTTGAATTTCTATTGACCAAAAAATCGCTATGGGGCATTCTTGATTCAATACCAAATGTCTAAAATAACCTTTAACTAAAATCAAGACCTAAAAACTAAAACTAAAATCAAAACCTAATTTTCATTCAAAAATCTCCTCCTACTCTTCTTCTTCTTCTTCTTCTTCTTCTTCTTCTTCTTCTTCTTCTTCTTAACTTCCTCTCCTTCATCAACCATAAATCATTCCCTCCTTTTTTTTCAATCAAAATCATTTCACCAACTTCGATCAATGGACGGTTCGAAAAACTTATAATCGTCGATTGAATTCTCTATTAAAGGTGCGGAAGAAGCATATTGATAGAAGTGATGGTAATGAACAAACCAATTGCATCTGAAATGGTTAGATTGATTGAAACAGTAGAAAAAATTAGGTTTCAGAACCAGTTACGGTTGGGTTTTCCTCAAAAAAAACCAACCGTAACTGTTTTACAGTTGGGTTCGACCAAAAAAAACCTAGCCCTAACTGATTTACAGTTAGGTTCTATCTCAAAAAACTCAGCCGTAACTGTTTTACAGTTGGGTTCGACAAAAAAAAAAAAAAAAAACCATCCCTAACTGATTTACATTTGGGTTTCGACCTAAAAAACCCAGCCGTAACTGATTTACAGTTGGGTTTCGACCTAAAAAAACCCAGCCGTAACTGGTTTAAAATTGGATTTTCCTAATTTTACTTAGTTACGGTTATGAGTTCATCATCACCTAACCGTAAATTTGTCTTACGGTTGGCTACGAAGGAAAAACCCAACCGTAAGCCGCTCTGAAAAGCTAAAAAATTCAATTTTTTTTTACTTACTTTCATCAATTTTGATGAAATAAAAAGAACATTGGTTGGTGATTTAAAATCTAGGATTTTAGTTAGAAAAAAATCTCCAAAGTTTTTTTTTTTTTTTTAACTTTTTCTTCCCACCAAATCACTTAATATGATTTTTTTTATCACTAATTATATAAAAATCTTATCAATCTAATTATTAGTTAATAAGATTATTAGCACTAACTCTTAAGGGTTTTTTAGTCATTATAAAAGTATTTTAGATAAGGGGTTTTTGAAATTACTTATGGGTGACCCGTTTTTGTCCTGTTAGGCGAAGCCCCTCTATTGGAATGTGACGCCCCAATAATAGGCTTCTTGAATTTGGTGCTGCTGTATAGTTGTTTGTCCACAGAAACTTGAGGAATTAGAGAGTTATTGTACACTCATAAGACCCAAAGACTTATCCGTGGTTAGCGACGGAACCAGGAATTTAAGTTTGGGGGACTATTTTTTTTTTCCGTCAACTCTTAGGGGAGCTTAGTGAAGACACTGTATATTTTTTCAAACGTTTGATAAGTTGCTTAGCTAGTAATGATGTTGGTAGTGGTGTAGGTAGGTTTGTTTTTCATAGATTGGGTATTGCTATTCAAAAAGGAGTTGGCGCTCAGCTTGTCGCTCGGATGCCAACTAAAAACTCTGGTGTGTGATTTATTAGAAATTTATTTTTTATATTTTAACTCTTTATTTCATTTCTCTCAACTGTGATAAAGATAACTGCAGCAAAATACCTAAAGTAATCAGTCTGCGCAGCACGTTGTGTTCCTGTTGAAACACTAAGCTTTGGATCATATCTATTCACCTTACAACTAACATTAGGGGGGCAAATTTCTATGGTGAAAGTAATATTGTTGATTTAACTTTGTTTTTTTTTTTCCCTGGTCACATGAGTTAATTTTTAGTTTGTAAAAATATTGAAAGGAAGTAAGTCCTGATATATATATATATATATATATATATATATATATATATATATATATATATATATATGTGTGTCAAAAAGGAAAAATATCATGTGATATTTCCAGTTTATGCATAAAAGTGTTGATGGTGGTTTTTAGTTCAGGGCTAAAATTGTAAAACCTTGCATTTAATGTGCCGTTACTCTGCAAAGAAACGGAGCCATGAAAAAGTGATGAGTGCCTAACCTCTTCACTTACACATTTATTGAGCAATTCAATATATTCACATGAAATTTATCCTGAATGGTGCATGTAGCAACAATCTCAGATATTCTGTAAATTTCGACACCCTGCCTGTATTATTCAGTTAATATAAGTTTCATTGAATACTTTTTGTGCTATGTTCCCCGGCTGAACCCTTAATGTTGATATGACATGACAATTAGTGTTCACTCGCAGCTGAGTAGCATGAATTTCCCGAAATATCAAGGTTAAGGTCTGCATAAAAGTACTCAATCGGAAAGCATGTTGCTCTCTGGCAATAAATTTAAGAACTCTGTGTCAACACACAGAATACAATCAATTTTGTGATAGTTCACAAGATTCAAATACCAACCTGATTAATTTGCAAAAATTAGGTTTTGCGCCTTGCGCGGTATATCAGACCCTGCTGGTCGAAACTAAACCTAGGCAATTGATCCGCTATGGATTAGTAGGTGCAAAGTCCTACCCAAAATTAGAAAATAAGGAATAAAAGAGGATCCGCGGAAAATAGGAACAACAGCAAACGGAGGTGTGGTCGTGCCATAGGCCAGCCGGCGCCACCTGCATATGGCCACGCCCTCATGCTGCTTGCCGGACCTCCTCTTTCCCATCGATCAATCAGGTCGCTTTAAATGTGTCACACGCACTTAAAATGTGGCTAGGCCTTGCCGGACCTCCTCTTTCCCATCGACCAATCAGGTCGCTTTAAATGTGCCACACGCACTTAGAATGTGGTCAGGCCTTACCGGCCTCCCTTCTTTCCCATCGACCAATCAGGTCGCTTTAAATCCGCCACGAGCAATAGATATGTGGCCATGCCCTATGTTTGGCCAGCCCCTTTCCTATTGACCAATCAGGTCGCTCTAAACCCGCCACAGTATTCAAAGAGGTAAATTACACCGGATGGTCACAATGCCAATTAGCTTTCCAAACCGCGCCAACATACTAATGGCATGCCAAACGTGTCATTCCGCGCCAACACGCTGATCGGCATGACAAATGTGTCATTCCGCGCCAACATGCTAATTGGCATGCCAAACGTGCCACCATGCCACTCCGCCGCAATAGCATGCCAAACGTGCCAACATGCCACTCCGCCGCAACAGCATGCCAAACGTGCCAACATGCCACAAACAGCGCACCTACGTGCTAACTCACTTTTTGTTCATGGCCAACGCCATAACATGCCACAAACAGTGCACCTACGTGCTAACTCACTTCAGTGTTGAAAGTTGTGAAGAATTTGTTCCTTGTCACTGTGTTAGCATAACTTAGCTATAGGTCAGAGAATCTATAACTGTAGTTTAGCTCTGAGACACCTAGCTGTAGCTTTTTATTATCAATTTCATCGCACATCTATATCTCATGGAGTATTTTCCTCCCTTCGGTTCGTGAGAGGCACCGCATTAGAGGTCCGAGAAATGACCTCCTATATAGTATTCCATCACGAAGGTTGTACATTGTTGATTTTGATTCGAGTTTCCGAGCTTCCTTAACATCGGCTGGTAAGGTGCCTTTGTCGAGGTACTGGTGGATTGGAATCCTCCAATCATCTTCTGCTTCGTCTTCGTTGCCTTCGTCTGACATGGATTGGTCTTTGTCAGACTCTTCAGCTTCGTCATCTGATTCTTTTATTTCTTTGTTTGATTCTTTATCCGCTTCTCTCATGGACCGAGTTTGGAAAGCAAAGGCCTCCTCAGCGCCTGAGATGGGTCCCTCTATTGAAGGTTCGTATATCCTTCAAATCTGTATGGCAGTGACATTTCTGTCTTTTAGCATATAGGATATGAATGCTAAGGCATCTGCGTGTCTGTTATCTTTTCGACACACATGTCCGAATGTTATGTTGCTGATCTTTAACGCGTGCTCCTGAGCTAGCTTTAGGTACGAAGATAGCACGGGGTCCAAAGTTTGGTATTTGAGCTCGATTTTGTCTAATGACCAACTTTGAGTCACTAGTCAATCGAACATCTGATAAGCCTAGCTCACGTGCCAAGCATAGACCATGTATGACCGCCTCATACTTTGTGATATTATTGGTGTATTGTTCGAATTCTAACCTGAATGCATAGATGAGTCTGTCTCCTGTAGGGGTTGTTATTACAATCCCTATGCCTGCGCCTTCTCCATTGGAGGAGCCGTCTACGAATATCTCCCATCTTCGTGAATTCTGAGGTTCCAGCAGATCTTCGGGTTCTTGCTTGTCTTCCTCCATTCCTGGGATGTCGTCTATTTCTGCTTCGTCGCTGAGAGGTAGGTCTGCCAGAAAGTCTTCTAAGATTTGTGATTTCTCAGCCTTCCTAGTTTCAAAGATTATGTGGAATTGTTTGATCATGGCATTCCATTTTGCCACTCTTCCAATTTTCTCCGTGTTATCGAGGATTTGACCTATCTGAGCCTTTGTGAAGACCCGGATGGTATGTGCATCAAAATATATCCTTAGTTTTTGTGTTGCCACTACTAAGGCATATATAAGTTGCTCCACCTTGGTGTAGTTACGCTCCGCTGGACTGAGTGTTTTGCTGATGTAGTAAACTGGTTTTTCTCCTTGTCCTTGGTCTCGCACCAATACTGCGCTTACAGCGTAGCTTGTTACTGCTAAGTATAGGGTGAGTATTTCACCTGGCTCCGGCTTCTGTAAGATGGGTACTGATGCCAGGTACTCCTTGTTCTTTTGGAAAGCTTGCTCGCATTCCGTGGTCCATACGAACCTGCTTCCCTTCCTTAGTGTATCAAAAAATGCCTTGCATTTATCCGATGACCTTGCTATGAATCTTCCCATGGAGGCTAAGGTCCCATTTAGCTTTTGTACTTCCTTTAGTACTTTCGGAGATGGCATCTCCATTATTGCTCTCACCCTTTCGGGGTCCACTTCTATTCCTCACTTAGTTACCAAGTACCCTAGGAATTTTCCCGAGGTTACTCCAAACGTGCATTTCTCCGGGTTTACTTTCATGTGAAAGTTTCTCATGACTTCAAATATCCTTCTTAGGTATGACAGGTGGTTTTTGACCTCTTTGCTCTTGACGAGCATGTCGTCCACGTAGACTTCCAGTATCTTGCCTATTCATGGCTTAAAGATTTTTCTACTAATCGTTGGTATGTTGCCCTCGTGTTTTATAGTCCAAAAGGCATCCATGTATAGCAATACAAGCCTCGTGGGGTAAAGAACGCAGTATGCTCCTGATCTTCTTCTGCAAGGGCGACTTGGTTGTAACCAGAGTAGCCATCCATGAAGGATAATCTCTGGTGACCTGCGGTTGCATTGACCAGCTGGTCAATATTTGGCAGCGGGTAGCTGTCCTTGGGGCACGCCTTGTTGAGATTTTTGGTATGAATGTAAAGTCTCATAAGAAAAACGTATCAATAAAATATTAGATCGAAATTCATTTTCGGTTGGATTTTGCGGAGAAAATAAGATTAATGATGTAGATCTATTAGATAAATAAACCCCTGGATTAGAAAAGTGGTGAGGGTGGAACTCATAACATCCCCAAGTCGCAACCATCTCCAAAAGGGAGGCAGTAGCACTACTTACTAGCGAAAGGTGCAAGAATAGTTCTTGCATTCCTAACTCCAACCAGCTACATAAACTTGGTAGATATCTTAGGTCGATCATCCTAATGGGCCTCTAAAATGAAGTTTCATAGATGAAACTCCATCCTTTTTTTCTTTTTCTTTTTTTGAAACTCAATCTATTTTAATGAGGCCTGTTTTGAGGCATACTCAAATTAAGAGCCAAACCTATGTTTTGCCTAGGTTCGGCTGATAACTTTTCAGCCGAAATTAGACAAATGTATGCCTCAAAACATTTGAGTATGCCTCAAAACAGGTTTCATTTTAATTTGCATATAAGATATGCATCTTTGCTTATTGCTGAAGAGTAATGATAATCTCTCTTCCTTTTCCAACATTTTAATACATACAAAAAGGTTATTAACTTGAGACGTGTATGTTAGAGAAAGAAAGATTACAATAAACTCAATACAATACAATGTAACTACAATCTCTATCATAACTGGGTTCAACAAAATCTTCCACGTGAAAACGATACATCCTGGGTTGCATGGACACGGACGCGGCGACGCGAACACGACACGACACGACACGACACGACGCTGACACGGACACTCACCAATTCTAAGAATAGTTCTTGCATTCCTAACTCCAACCAGCTACATAAACTTGGTAGATATCTTAGGTCGATCATCCTAATGGGCCTCTAAAATGGAGTTTCAGAGATGAAACTCCATCCTTTTTTTCTTTTTCTTTTTTTGAAACTCAATCTATTTTAATGAGGCTTGTTTTGAGGCATACTCAAATGAAGAGCTGAACCTATGTTTTGCCTAGGTTCGGCCGATAACTTTTCAGCCGAAATTAGGCAAATGTATGCCTCAAAACAGGTTTCATTTTAATTTACATATAAAATATGCATCTTTGCTTATTGCCGAAGAGTAATGATAATCTCTCTTCCTTTTCCAACATTTTAATGAATACAAAAAGGTTATTAACTTGAGACGTGTATGTTAGAGAAAGAAAGATTACAATAAACTCAATACAATACAATGTAACTACAATCTTTCTCATAAGCGGGTTCAACAAAATCTTCCCTGTGGAAACGATACATACTTTTTCACCTTTTTCCTGACTTTCTTTACTAGCTGAGGGAAAAGTTTTGTCTGCAAATAAAATTTCAATCAATTATATTCGCATTAAAATGGAGGTGCCCGGGTCCATGCCAGAACTACATGTCTTGGACGTGATTACAATATAATCTACTTTATGTCTTCTGATATTTTTTGCCATTTATTCTGGCTCATAGCACTTTATACGATTTGAGTTAGATACAATGATTGTCACCAACCTTTGTGTTTAATAATAGGGAATGATTGACTGGTGGTGGTGAAGACTAGAGTCGAGAATCAAACCAAACCAAGAATTTCAACACAATTATTACTAGTTAGCAGCACCGTCGTCCTTGGCTGTCAGATTGTTGTGTTCTGGATTTCTTTTTCAGTAGACTAGGCTAGTATATGTCGGTAGTTAGCTTTTTGCATCATCACTACTCGGCTCGGCCCACATCTGCTCATAGACGACCAGTCATGAATTCCGTTTCAGTACCTGGCTGGATTCACTGAGTTGCTTATGTTCTCATACCAAATTCCCAAGTTGATTATTTGTTTCATACTTTCATCACTCACTACCTTGTCGCATGTGTCCATCGCTATCTAGATAATGACATCTTTTATACGAGTGCTTGTCCATCTTTATTTTCGGAGGTTACGTACAAAAACTCTTACAATTTAGTTTGTCAGATATTGGGATGGAAAATCTTCACTTTGAATTTTATCTGACAGTAAGAATTCTCAGAAGAATCTCCCAACCGGGCTAACACCATTACTATTTCCATCCCAGTTAAAGTGGTACTTTTATTTTTCATTTTTTGACTATTTTTAGACCAACCTCAAAAGATAAAAATATCGTTTTTCCATAAACGGATGAGCAACATTTCTCGCATATTGAAGCTAGTGTGAATGGCCCAAGAATCGTCCGATTCGACTCAGTGATAAAGTGAAGGTACATTCGTCGGTCGGTCTGTCGGTCGCTTAGATATTTGGATGACTGAGAAATGGACCAAACCTAACAAGTGGCGGAGTAAATCCCTCCAATACAGTTAACGTACTTTTAAAACGTAGACTTTTCATTAAGTCTACTCCTGAGGAGTACAATAACAGCAATCATCCTCTTTCATCTCTCTAAGAAATCTAACGATCAGAATTTCACTCTATTCCCTCCTCAAAACTCACAGCCAACGAAATTTAACACGTGTCATATGACGAGAAAACCGCGTAAAAGAAAATAATCTAACTCATTAAATTCATTTTATTTTTTCTCTGGGGTTTTGAACAGAAAAAGAGATAGAGAAAATGTAAAAACTTTCAAACCCAACAAAAAATTGTATAGAAAAACGGAAAATCCGTAAGAATCGTTTATCTTCTGTTCTGAAATCATCAGATTAGGGTTTTCACGTGATTGAAGAACTTTTTTTTATCACAATTGAAAAAAAAAATAGAATTGAGGGGAAAAAAACCTGTTTGTTTTTGCTTACATTAACAGCATTTTATCGTGAAATCAGTTCCTTTAAATGCGGCAATAACGGATCTGTATGAAGAAGAAGATGAATTAATAAAAGTATTGGATTTAGAAGGAATTTAGGGTTTTTGTTTTTTCTGGAGGTGGTTGGAAGATATGCAGATTGATAGAAGTAGGAGAAATGGAAACCATCATTTTTGTGTTTCGGATTATTTTATAGATCGAGATTCTTCTTTTATTGTTAAGGATAGTTATAACAATAATCTATCAATGTCATCGTCGTCATCACCACCATCTTGTCTTTTGTTGATTCCTTCAACAGGGGGATTGAATTCTAATTGTGGTAATGGTAATGCTAATTATATTGAACATATGGTTTCTAAACTGGATACACTTGCTGGTGTTGCGATCAAGTATGGTGTTGAGGTATTCATTTTTCTTCATTTTCATTATCTCCGATGAATTTTCAAATTCATATGCATGTATATCGGATTTAAGTTTATTTTGTCTTGTCTTGGTACCATTGGAGGATCATATTGAGCTTGGGATGATTTTATTTATGTTTTCATTTCCGAATGTTTTATAAGTTTCTCTGAGTTTCAGAATTTGTCGAAGAAATTTCCTTTTTTTAGTACCATACATTTTTGGAGTTGTTGGCATAATGGACACTTTGGATTTCCATCACAAAATGAGCAACATATGCTCATCTTTCCTAATTGTGACAGGATGAATAGATTCTAGATGATTTGTAGCTCAGAGTTCCAGTAAGCCCCAATTGTGATCACGTTATTCTGATCAATTGGTTTCGTTTGATTTAGAAGATCACCTTGACTAGGTTGTATTTCTTGTTATTCCTTTTCCGGATGATTACGTATCATGTTGGGCTTGGATGGTTTTTGTAGTTGAATACCTGTTCTGTTTCTTTGCACTGTTCATTTAGATAATTCGTTGATTACGCCCCCTGATATTGGTAAATTGGAGAAGAAACTCTTCTATTGTGGCTGTTAGGAATTATTGGAGCTGCTGATGCTCCTCCTGAAATTCTTACTGACTGAGGCAGTTGCATTATCATTTTTTTAGGTGGCAGACATTAAACGGATGAATGGTTTGGTCACCGATCTTCAGATGTTCGGTCTGAAGTCACTGCAGATACCATTACCTGGAAGACATCCTCCATCCTCTATTCTGTCAAACGATTCTCCTACTCACAGGTATTGCAGTGCTCACAGTTCCATCTACTTTTTCTCTGGAACTACAATTATCACCTCAGTGATTCATTTTATGCATCTGGGATGTTGGATTCTTTTTTCCTTCATTTACAAAACATTATGGGGCACCCTTGTAACTTCACAAAATGCAAGCTCATTCAGTTTTGGTTGAGATGTTTTTCACCTCCTCTCCTTCGCTTGATTTGCAAATTTGAAATTAAAGAAAAAAAAATTATTAGAGAGCTAAGGTTTGAGATGAATTTTTTTTCTTTCCTGTGCTGCTTGATTGTTGTGTTTGGATGTCTAATTAATTAGCTGGTTGACGTTTCATCTTATCTGCAAATACGAGTTCGATTTCTAACTTAAGGATTAAGCCACTTCTGATTACATCAAAGAATGTTTAAAATGCCAAAATCCAACATTTGGTAGTAGATCTATTGTGCAATGACACCTCAGAACGTGGTTCCGTTTGTTTATATTTTCTTTTGCAATTTTGATCTTGAAAACTTGTTGCTGATATAGCCGAACTTTAGAGCACGATAACAGTTAATTTGGATCTGTGGCTTTCCATCTTAGTTGATAGAAACACAGTATCTAAGTTTGTTTTTTTTTCTATTTGAACTTGTTTCAGTGATAGCAGTACCGATCACTCTCCATCCCGTCGGATGGTCCACGAACAGATCTTGGAATCTTTACAGTCCCTCAAGCTGAAGCCAGATCAACCAAGAATTTCTTCAGCCATGAGCAGTTTACAAGGCTATTATGGCCTCAAATCTCCAAATCACAAACTAGCAGAAACTGAAATGTCAGTTTACAGAACAGGCAGAGCTCACTACTTGGAAGATGAAACACAACCCAAAACTCCTTCAAGCTTGCATCGGAAATCTAGGAGCTTAGTAAATACCATATTAGCAGAGAACACAAACTTGGACGAGGATGTACCAGTAGGTCATCCAGATAAATTTGTTCGCCGACGTCAAAAAGCAGATACGGATTGCAATCCCCGTACCCCAGAAACACTACTGAAGGTAGATAACAGTGGTGGAAGTGGGTTTTCAGCAACAGCAGGAAAAGGCCTAGCTTTACGGCCAAAATCAACAAACCGACTTGCCCCAACATCAGATATCGATTCAAGCTGGTTGAAGCCAATTTCAGTTGGATTTGGGGATTCCCCCGTGGTTAACGGATCTGCTGCAGTTCGCAAATCATCGAGCACGTCAAATTTGCACGAGCAAGAAGCATTTGTTTGGCCGACTTCTAGACGGACTTCCACAATTGCAGGTAGCAGCAATAGACCAATATTTGATGGCTTGCCAAAACCAGCTATTGGACGGCGAAACAAAGCAGCTCTTGATTGAACAATCCCATATTACAAACTCAAGGACTTTAGGCTATTTTTTTCTTCCTATATTCCCATCTTCGTACAGAAAAGTCAAACACCTTTATATATGGCCTTTCAGCTAGCAAGGCTAATACAGTACATAGCAGAAAAGGAAAACAACAGGAGTCAGTTAATAAGGGAGGACGAAGAAGTTCTTCCATTTTCGAGTAACTCGATTGGTACTGCTGATAAAGGTGGTATGTAACTATTAACCCAACCTTTCTATGGCTTCCCCGTTTTGAACTATATTAGTGTATTTCTAGCAGATATTTATTTTTCTCCCATATCTGGGTTAGTATTTCAGCTGCCATAGGGAGACGTTTGAAATGCAATTCAGGTTTTGTTGAACCCCCTTTTAAGTTGCACCAAAAACTGCTTAGAAAGCGTATATTGTAACTAGGTCGACACCCAACATTCTTCACATTGATTTTTTTGTATTTATTATTTTATCATTTGCTTCTTATTTGAAAGAGTTTGGTAGCCGTGCAGTCAAAATACTTGTATGCAAAAGCGTTTTGTATTAGATATGAAGACGATTTTCTCCTTTTTAATATAAAGTGATCTTTATCTTGTACATCCGGAGAAGAATCAGAGGTCTGATCTGGTTGTTGGTTTAGAGGTGTAAAACAATTTTTTTCTTTTCATTCACCATTCACAAGGCTCGCGGCTCTTTGCAATTTCGACTTACCAACATTATCATACCTCCAGAAAAATAAATTGAATCATTCAAAAACAAAAAACATTATTTATTTATTTAGATTGCTCGAAAGAAAATAATACAAGCTAGAACATTATTACAAATCTATTGATCACATACAAGCGCATATAGCTGTAATAAATCGAGAATCGTGGGACTCATGGTGACAGATTTGTCAGGAAAACATCCTTGGAATAATGCTAATTTCTTTTCTTTTATTGAGGCGACTCAGCCGATTATTATCCTTTTCATTTTACCAGGGGGAAGTCATCTTATGTAGATTTAGCACGGCGAAAGTAGAACTGTAAGGGTCCTAGTGCACACTTATCATCTAATGATGGTTCAGGAGCATGGGAGCATTCATACAGATCCAAATCCGTTTTATATTCCAGCAGAAATGCAACAGGGGGGAATGACTGCAGAATTACAACCCCACTTCAGATGCAGAAAGAATATCTGAAAAATTAGAGCAATGGGGATAACATAACACTAGATCTACGGGATTGACATACCACTGAAAAGAAAATAGAAGCATTGAGTAGATGGGATAATTCAATTGTTTCGATTTCGAGGCATTGAAAAGGAAGCGCTAATAGAATGCGAGACTAGCCAAGCAATTTCACTGAAGTTTTCAGCATTACATGAAGACGGTTAAAGTAAAGTACTTAAAAACTGATTCAATGAACATAAGATAATTTTAAAACTAAACATAAAATATTAAGCATCAAAAAAAATAAAATAATAATAATAATAATAATAATCAATTAACCTAAAATTTGAGATTGATGAAATCTACTAGCAGTGCTCAATGTCGAAAGAGAGAGACCCTGGTATTGACTACATGAAATAAATTAATCGTTTGGGGCATCAAAAAGGAGGCTCGAATAGAATGTGACACTAGCCCTAGCCAAGTGCCGAAGTTTTCAGCAATTACATGAAAACAGTTCAAGAGAAGTCTAATATAAAAGAAAGGAAGACAATGACCGAGATTGATGAATCCCACGGTCACTGTTGAACTTGGAAAGAGATGGACCTGGCTTTCCTCCCATGTTGCATATACAATACTCAAACAGTCTTTATACCTAAAAAGCCTAATTATATTACGTAGTTAAGCATCTGAAATAGTTTTACGTCCGACAAATGCCTACCTTACCACCAAAACATATCTTCTTCGATAAATTCAGCAAATACTAGTCATAATCAACATATTGAAACCTAAACATCAAAAGCCGCCCCTTTTAACTTGCGCCATTTTGCTGGCAAATAGAGTCATACTGGAAGTTGGAGAGTGAAATTCACAATAGTTTCAATGAATAAAAACCTACAGAATATGTTCAAGAAATCCTACAAGGACAAAAGGGAAGGAGATTAGAAACCCTAAGAAAGGGAATTGAGCAACACTTTTTAGCACTTGACATGAGAATACAGCAGAGTTAGGGTACCGACTCTATAAAGAGGGAATATCTCAAGGAGTACTATCATACTGAGGACTTCTGAACATCCTTAGGTTGAACATAGGAACATACTAACAGGCCACATAATTCTGGCGCTAGTTACATGAATAATTACAAGAAACCATGATTCAAGATGTCCTGAATAGATATATTGAGAACAGCACGAAATTGAACACGAGCAAGAGTCAGAAAAATACCATCTAAATTGAACATTATTCCCCTTCAGGCTATAGATAACAACATACACGAGCAGGAAAAAATGAACCCGGAATAATCGAAGACTCTATCTCATCTATGAACAAGTTGTATCTGAGAAACAAAAATGACACAGCTGGTATAACCTAAGAGCAAACACAGTATTGAAAGCTTATCTTAAAAGTAAATCCGGAATAAGTAAGCAAGTTAGAAGTTTACTATCCTAAAGGACCCAAAAATTATAAGGATTACCTCAGGTATCTTCAGAAGTTAATTCTGCATGTGACCAGAACTGGGAAGTCTTCTTTGTTAAGATGAGTTAGATAGTGCCAGGAACCACTCTTTCATAACTTCCAAGCTGCGTGGATTTTCTTAGTAACACTTAACCACCAGAACCAAAGATTTGGCCTATTACATTTCCAGCAGTTCACACCGCAGAAGCTTTGGACAACCACACCATTAGCAACAAAGAGAACACATGATTTTTCACCAACCAGTATTCTGATGCCATGACCTGTGACAGTGTGATACGCAGACACCAATTATTGGCACGAACAGAACTTTATGAGGTTAGTAAGGATAATGATTCAAAATACAGAAATTAGACATGGTTATTTCAACTGAAGAATCTGTGAAGTCATAAAAACCATAAGGAGATCACAATGCAAAACCATGACACTAAAGGTAAAGCACCTCAGTCTTCAGGGATTACACAAGAACCTCTTGAACTGACAAGTTTAAAAAAAAACTTGTTTCAACTGAAGAATCTACGCGATGTCATTATAACCACAAGGAGAACACAATGCAAAACCATGACACTATAGGTAAAGCACCTCAGTCGTCAGGGATTACACAAGAACCTCTTGAACTGACAAGTAAAAAAGAATCCTTATTTCAACTGAAGAATCTGCGCGAAGTCAGAAAAACCATAAGGAGAACACAGTGCAAAACCATGACACTAAAGGTAAAGCAACTCAGTCTTCAGATTACACAAGAACCTCTTGAACTGACAAGCAAAAAAGAATCCAATTTAAATAACATCTGCAAGCAGTGATTATGTGATTGAATAATGTATATCTGTTTTTCTAAGTCCAAGCAAATTCTAAGATAGGCATTGGAACTATGTTGCCACATTCTTGAAGCTCAATTCAGCAGTTGAAGGATCAGATAATCCAGAGAACATCAAATAAACAAATAAAACTATACTAAACTGGGTCAAAGCTCAAGGATAATCCTTTCCCCAAAAAAGAAAGGTTGCAGAACAGGCGATAAAAGAACTTCCCGAAAACTATTACTGATAACCAACTAACACTAATCTTCTCAGGATAATTTTACCAAACCTACTTTTAGTTTCTAAGAAAAGATATATTCATTTGACATTTCTATACAAGCTGGACTGCCAACAGAACGGTTGAACATGCAACTAAAGAAATTGTACCATGTAATGACTGGAAACGCAAAGCTTACGCATTGCCAGCCAAGGATTTTACACAACAGCCAATTAATTGTGAAAATTATACAAAACAATTGTACATGAGCTGGTTTTGTCATGTTGTGAAATACACGAGTCAACTGCTGGTGCTACCCACCACTGCTCCTATAAAGGAAGCAGCTTCCATTTAGCATATAAAGGTGTCATCCAAAACTTTCACATATCTAGGAATAATTAATGTATATCTTCTGCGAATAAACTATATATAATAGTTGCAGGAAAGGAAACAACTCCGCGTAATAAAAGCATGTATACACAACATTAAAGACAGTGTTCCTCTATTGGACTCTAAGCCCTTAGTCCCCCAAAACCTTCTTACCATGGCTTTCGCATATTTCAATAACACATCATCTAATCACATCCACTTCAAAATATTTGAAAGATACATGCTTACCCTTAATTCACACAGTCTATTTTCTATAGGTATAAAAAGGATAACTTCATGGTCACATGAAGTGGATGCCATGGGTATTTCAAGCAAACAAAATCGTTATCCACAATCGACAAGACAACATACAACCAGTGTCAGAGATTCTACTCCATGCTTCATGATACAACACCTAAATCATAAAAATATGCCATTTGATCAAAAAAGTTCCTGGAAATCAGAGTATAATATGAGCCTAGACAACTTGATTAAGCATGTTGGGGTAATAGTAAGTAAGTTCGATTCGCGGAGAGATTACTAAGTTAAACCCATCAGAACCAAAAACGCAACCGAAGATAGATATGTCTACTGTGATGTTTGACTGTAATACAGACTGAGTACAAATCTTCGTACTGGCAGAACAACTTATACAATCACCATCAAAACTCTGGACTTCCCCCCCAAAAAAATTAAGACGTCTTGGGACCACCAGTTCATTAGTCTATCTGATCACAATAAGCCAGGAAGCATACATAGAATAGAGCTTAAGAGCTCCATTTTTAACAGGACTAGCACAACAACATCCACAAACATGGGTCTGAACCTACTCATATCCGATGCCCACCAATAAAGCTATCCATACCATTCTCCATTGTAGAGAGCGATGGAAGTCATTCTGTAACTACAGAAGAAGAAAAAGATGGTCACAAATGTGTTGCATATCTTGAATGTTTCAAGTATGCGTGCATCAAAACCAATCCGAACTTCTTAAAGGAAGCACTCAGTTCAGGGAAACCTCATTAATTTTTTGCTCTTTAGTATTGGGAGCAAGAACCCAAAAACTTAATACATCATCCTCCATTATTGTCAGTAAGCACTTACAGACAGAAGAAAGAACAATTGCCTAGCGTCCTTCAAATATATGATTTCAACAATTTACTTCATATAACAAAAGAAACTAATAGGTAAGAAATACTATAAGCAGCGGTAACATTCAGTTTCAAAGATGGTTGGAAGCATAAAAATATATCTGAACGCTTTCACAAAATTCTAGAAAGTCAAAGAACATATGAATCAAACAAGACTAGAATGGGGAAAAAAAAAACAAAAACAAAAAAAAAAACCATCAATTACTTTCTTTTTCTCAAACAATGACCACTTGCATATACTTGAAGCACATAAGAACTTCTGTCAAGACAGAGTCGCAACAGTTTGATATAACCAGATGGCTTGTACTTTGGTCTGCAAGACTATACAATGCTGCATACATGGTGATATGAAAAAGGTGGCGAGGATAAGGAAATATGTGAAAAATAAGAGAAGGGAGAAGAACCCCTTCGCATCAATTAAACTACTTTCAACTTGCAATGTAAGTTACTACAGTAGACATTATAGCTTTCACCTGTGGTCAACGGGTAGTCTACTTGAGAATGCACCTTCAATTTTTCGTTTTTGCGGGAGTCTGACTGGGATTATGTCAGTTATAAAGTTTCTATCATCAGTGTCTTTGATGCTTGTGTGGGACGGGGCCGAGGCAACTCCATGCTTTTTCAAAAAGGACATAATGCTTCTATATATATATATATATACATATATATGAATACTGTAAGTGAAAGATGACATTGATAACGGTATAAATCTTCATGCACGACTACATTGTATACAGTTAAACAGCTCAATGAATACCTAAGTAGAGTAAAGAAGCACTACAGGGCAGAACCATCACAAGAGCTACAAAACTCATTTATTGCTTTAAGCAGATTATTTCTTAGTCAAAGCAATAAATTAAAATTAGCTCAGATATATATTCTTGTCAAGCAAAAATAGCAGGCTTACGATCTGTAGCAGCAGTTTGTCGGTCAGGAAAAAAAAATACAATATACACATTCCTTCCGAGCACCTCCTCCAGATGTAACACTGTTTTCTTTAGTGTTTGCTGGCCACTCTCACTCATATGCCAAGACCCTTTCTGCCATTCGGTGGCACAGGAATTTCCCACTTCAATGGGTACAACTACAATCACATAACTGAAACAGCAGAAGGGAAAATAATTAACCCCAATTCTGAACACAATCCATCAGAATAACAATCGAAAAGCAAGCAACATTAGGTCACCATATTACACTCCAAATATAACTGAGGCACTTACATTAAGGGTTCTACGAATCATCTTAAGATCATGTTGGGATAAAGCTTCTTGATTTATGACTTAAGTCCCAAAGCAAAAGAAGTATGGATACAAATATAAAAGGCCTTCTGCAAGTCAGAAAAGAACTTCACTTTGCAGCAAGGAAAATTACTTATCTTCTAAATTCCAGTGACATTGGTTGATTCCTTTTCTTCTTTCACTAACTAATTTTCTTACTGACTTGCGTCTACAAACGACTAAAAATTATTAATGCTTTTACTTTCTCAGTTACAAAATAACTTATAAATTGTGAACTCAATACGTAACTATTATTGTTCGGTTCCTTTTAATTTTCTGCCAAATCATTCCGTCATGATTTGGCCTTCACAGTGTGTGTTGTGTTCTACTAAAGGTGGCATATACTTGGAAGTGGGTTGACATTCCTCTTTACACTGTTGGGAATCCCAAAGCAGAAATACTGCGAAATTTGTAGAGTTATGTAGTTCATATGGTAAGCAATACACCAGCTCAAAAATTCAAAATTATGCTTATGCCGTTCGTCATTACCATCATCATGCTAGTGCAACAGCAAAGATACACCAGAGCTAAGAAGTTATATTACAACATCTCTTTGCAGCATTTATGCCAGACGACATGGCAACAAGACTACCAGGAGAAAGATCACATCTCCAAACATTAAGGCTCAATTTCCAACAAAGTAGAAATACCCTAGGAGTTATTGCAGCTCAAATAGATCTACATCATTACACTCAACACCCGTGACAAATTTCAGACGTACCGGCGTTAGGAAACCGATTCTCCAACACATCTGTAAACTTAATTCCATTTAGAATGTTTTATTGTAAGAGTATCTTTGGTCACATGCCTAGGAGAAAAAGTTTGCACACGAAAATGTGACGGCAGGCATACGACATGTGAGCAGACCACAATGTCTGAAACAGCAGTTTTGAGTGAACAGCAAGAATTTACACCAGCTTGACCTATGATGATTATATCAGAGGAAGGGAACTCACTGGGATTATGAAACAAGGGTAGTACACCTTAATCTTATGATGATCTCCAAGAATTATGGGTGGAAATATCTGGCCTACATGGAAGCATCTGCGTAGCACCATGACCTGGAGAACTCCAACAACAAAAAAGTATTATAGGCAGCAATAAGCAATAGACTTCGATAAAAAAATCCAACGACAGCCAATCAAGGTCACCTGGCATTGGAGCTCCAAATGGTCGAGGATTATGGATAGGATGTTGGTATCCCATATTATTAGGTGGTCTATCAATCGGTGGCCGGAAATACCCTGTTACAATAAAATCACTAAACTTTAGTGCCTCCATTTGTTTGAGGCAGTCACACAACCTGAATACCACAATCTCTTCTTTTCTTTTAATGTAACAGAAATCTTAGACAAATCACTAGAATTACAAAAGGCAACCAACAATCAAGCAAATTGTGATTAGTATTTCAAATGCACGACTTGAAACCATAGGAATAGTTATTTTAACAGATACAAATCCAACCTGCAGTGATGCTGCTGCATTCTGATTTGTCAAATGGTAATTTGTACGCAACTGACGTGTGTTGAGCATCAATGATTGCTAAAATGGCTTTGATGTTGTTGATTCTGGCTTATGGCATAGGTCTATAACTATAAGATATAGGTCATACAGACATATGCTTTCTTATTGTGTATGATTTTGGGTCAATAAGTAACCGTCTGACACATCTATATTCTTCTCCTGTTCTCTTCAAACTATAGATTCATATGATTGACCAACTGCTCTACAATGTTAGCATGTGTTCTATGAAAAGGTGTAAAACTCTTGTCACGTCAAATCAAGACAATCAGTACTACCAAGTGAGCTATGCACCTAAATTCTAAGTGTATATCCTCAGTATCATAAACATTAAGGCTTATTTTATCATTCAAGTCTAACCATCCACTACTTAATTTCTGTAAACCTGAAGTCTCAGTTCAACTCTCCAACACCAACAAAATACGAATTACGGACTTGGGGATGCAGTATATTGAAGATTTAAAGCTAGTGCATGTGTGTCTCGACAGGTAAAATAACAAGTATCTAAGATAGTTAACATGAGGGCACCCATACCTTCGGGTACAAAAGGCGGTCCAGGACACGTGGGATTCCTCCCTCCACCTACCCACATACCATGCTGATTGTCTGTATTAAAATCACCTGAAGGTATCCTTCTTTGTTCATCCATACCATACGGTCTTTGACCATTGGGAAGAGGGGGCAAAGGGTATGGACGGGGATAAATATGCTGCTCTTGGTGCTGGCCAGAGGGCTGTGGGTATGAGAAATGATTGGGTGGTGTTTGTGCAGGGGGAATAGGAGGATAAGGTCGATGAGGGTACGGAGTAGAAGGGGGACGAAATTGTTGGTTGGGTTGGGAAGCTTGAGGAACTGGATACATGTCATTGTGCCCATATTCAAAAGGCCTTGATGAACTGAATCCAGAATCATCATGTGGACGGCATGACCCAGGTTGCACAGTGCTTGATGACTGCTGGGGAAACATTTCATTTCTTACAACATTCCTAACATTGCCATGGTGAGGAGTAATTCCAGCCGTTTGATGAACATGATTCCCCTGCATTAAGAAAATAAATAAATGTGGTGACTGCAATTAGAGATAAGCAACAGAACATTATTTTCAAAATACTTACACTGGGAGGCCTCCAATTTTCTTGGGGTGGAGGATGATAAGGTACTGGTGGTGAGCAAGATGACAAAGAATGTGGAGGTGGGAACGATGGTTGAGGTGGCATTGATGGTTGGGGAGGGGGCATCGTTGATTGAGGTGGAACTGACGGTGGATATGTAAATGTAGGTTGAGGCGGTAGTGATTGTGGAGGTAGTAATGTTTGTGGTGGAACTGGAACTGAAACTGGTTGGAAAGGTAGAGGTGGCTGTGACGACAGATGATGTGGTGGAGGCGAGGGTGGTGGAGGTGGTGGTGGCGGTGATGAAGGTGGTAATGGCGGTGGAGGCGGTGGAGAGTCCAAAGGCAACGGTGGAGAGCCAAACGGCAGCGGGGGAATCTCATTTGGAGAATCTGTTGAAACTTTCAAAGTACAATCTGAATTCAGCTGTCTAGATTCTAAATTGGACGAACCATTCCGAGCCGTATTTCTCTCATTCTTAGGGGAACCAGAAACATCTTCCATTTCGAGCTCACCATCAACATCCTTTAAGATGAGATGCCGCCTATCATTTGGAGTAACCGCACCTTGTTCTAGCCCGTCTGTAAACCCAGCAACATCCAAGGATATTTTATCTCCCAACTCTTTAAGCATACTGCTAGGAAACTCGTCTTCATCCTCGAATACACTAGACGATAGAAACCCAGGCAACTCAAATGTTGCATTGCTGAAAGAAATACCAACCAGAGAAGTATATGTTAAAACAAAGATGCTACCACATCTAACAGAGAAAGAGATACGGAAAATGCCCCTACAAGACAAGTGCTCAAATAGCATTTCTAATGAAAAAAAAAGGGGGGAAAAGAAAGTAGAACATATGTCTCCATGATGCACGCAAAAAAAAAAAAAAAAAAAAAAAAAGCCCCTTAGAAGAAATGGGAACATCAAATGACCCAAGTTGAAATTAAGTGTATGAAGTATGCCTTGAAACTTCAAATATACAACTGATAGCTGGTCTAGACAGCTAAAATTATTATTAGACTTAGGTTGAAGGATAAGAAAACCACAGATTCCTGTCACCGGATTATTTAGGTTGAAGGATAAGAAAACCACAGATTCCTATTTAATATACAACTGATACCTTTATTTAGGTTGAAGGATAAGAAAACCACAGATTCCTGTCACCGGATTATTTTTCTTGTGACGGAGTAAATGAAAAAACAAGAGTAACTACAACCACTGGAAGCTAAGAATCAACATACCTCCCATACTCATCAACGAGCATCCCCTCCATTTCTCTGATTGGGTCATCTATAGCACGCTCTGTTCGAGACGGCCGTCTATGAGAAATTCCAGTTATCATGTCATCATTAGGAAATCCAAAATCCTCCATGTAACGTCGAAGAACAGATTCAGGCAATATCTTTCGCTCAAGCCATAAGCGCAATACCTGGAAAAGAAAATTGTCGGTTTACCCGCTTCCAAGTAAGAGACTACCTTAAGTACAGTTTTACAAACAATTACCTTAACACAGTGACGGCGATTCTCCTTAGCACCAGCTGGAACAGCAGCACCTAATAGACGTGGCAATGCTGCTTGTACTGAAGGAATATAAGACGAGCCCGCAATACCTGGGTTCAAAAGCTTATCAAAAAAAACGTGTAGAAAGTGTGCTCACAGTTCGGTGGAACTACTTAATCAAATGACTTCCCAAGTGAATTAGCCAAACCAGGAGTTGAGACATTGTCACAGGGAAGGAAACAACACAGACATCTTTTATTACTAAAAAAATATTTAAAACGTGAAATATCATTCATAATGAAAATGCACCATCTAGAACTGAGAAGTGGAGTTAATACAACATCCTCATACCTTTCTGACTATGTGAAATTTGTGTAATAGAGTCCACTAGAAAAAACAGATCAACTCTGCGATGAAAACTGGGTTCATTCTCCAGCTTTCGAATAAGAATTTCCACGATCTGCATGTGACCAATGACTTTCTAAGTTAGAATTCACCTAGAGAACATCATTGCTTGCAGATAGCATAGCAAATATAAGTTTTGTTACACAAACATCCATGTGATTGCCTAGTCTCTAGAATCCTTCTTGAATTCCATTGATGAGAACCACAGGATGCCATTAGTACATATTGTACGACATTTTTTGCTTTATTAAAAGTTAGAAAAAGCAATTTGTTTTAAATCATAATCCATCCACGAATACTTTAAAAAAGAATGTTCCACGCTCGACAGAATTCTATATTACTCTTTTTAACCCACTACTCCAGAACTTAACCAGCAAGAACTTAAAATATCTTTGAAACCCCTTAGCAAGGTTTAAAATTTCCAGTCGATACACAGTCAGAACAAAATACAGGATCCTGCACCTCTAACACCCAGCTATAAATTACTACATTCATCAAAAGAGCCTGTGGTTTAAGACTAAAAGAAAAGGCGCAAACGGTGAAGGTAAGACGATATACTCCCTCCGTCCCATAAAAAGAGAAAGACCCACTTTTTGTTGGACAGAGGTAGTAGTAAATAATGAAAAAGTTGGGGGGGGAAAAAAGAAAGAACTGCAATATCTGATGACCTAATCTGGACAGACTTATCTGGGCAAATGATATAATGGAAAGGTAAATGACCAATGAAAAGGTATATGATACACAATATATTGCATCACTCACCTCACTAGCGATACCATGCTTCGCACAGTCAATGGCATGGCGAGTAGCACGTCCAATACTGTCCTTTGTCCTTGACAAGGTCTCAATCATTCCTTCGAAAGCATCTCGAGCAACAGCAGCCTCAGTACAACCACTCAACGACTCCACAGGTGCCCGGTTTCCTGAACTAACTCCACCCTCTTCCACGTCTTCAGGAGCCAGTTGTTGTGATGTGAACTGACGGGAATGAGGAGAGCCTATAGCTGGGTGAGAATAATATCCATTTGCGTCAGTTTGTACTATTATGCTAGAGCCAACTGCCATACCAGGACCAGGGCTTCTTCCTTGAAGCAAAGAACCGGAGGATATGAAAGAGGGAAGAAGATTATCATGTGGGAAGGATTGCAAGTGAGCCTGTTTCCTTTTTGCTTGAGCTGCAGCAATAAGATTTTTCATAGACGTAACAGAATCTTCAAATTTGGAATCTAACAATGTAATGGCTGTTTTATCCTCTTTCGAAGCTTCCAATCTGCAGATACACAAGCAATCATGCATTTATCCTGAGATGTAAATGACAAGTAAATGTTACCTCTAAAAAAGCAAGACATTATACACATACCTCTCAAGGAAAGCATCAGTATCTGTGGTGCTTTCCACTTTCACTCGCACGTTGGAGGTAATCCTTGAAGTTTCAGATGAAGATGTAGGCCTGTGTTTCTGGGACACCACTTGATTGGAAGAACGCTTTAAACTATAAGAAGCCTGAGCTGAGCCTTTATTTGACCCTGCCTGGGACGATCCACATGGTCTGACTTGAGATTTGACGGAGGTTTTAGGGGTAGTAGGACAGCTATTCTCCTCCTTCAGAACTGATTTCTGAGTTCCTAATTTTCCAGGACTAGGGGTAACATGCGGAGCCTTTGCCTTCTTCAGCTTCTTCTCTTCAGTTTCACTTGCACTTGGTGATGAAGTCTCATTTGACGGCTTGACATCCTCAGATAAATTGGTCGGTCTGGCTAAATCAGAACTTTCAACTTTAACTACAGCAACTTGTTTGGTAGACTCAACATGAGTGGGCGTCTTAATCTTATTTACTTTTTCATCTTCGTCTTCGTCATCATCCAACCTTAGAAGTGCTCTCCGCCTAGAATGAACTTGAACGGTAGGGGACCTAACATTATTGATTCTCGACATTTCCTTCTTATCTGAGTCAGACATAACCTCTACTGCCCGACGGCGTCGCTTCGATAAAGGTAGAACATCCTCATCGTTTGGCAAGGTAGATCCAACATTACGCATCTCAGTTCTTGATTTTGAACGCTCTTCAGCTTTCTTACCCGATGAGGGTTTTTTAACATCTGTATGCTGTGGAATTCCTTTGTTGCCAACAACACCCGGCGAATCTTTCTTTCTTCTTTCCACGATGGACTTTTTAGCAGCAGGGGTAGTGTTTACTTCAGTGCGTTTTGGTCTTTTGGCAGAATGCAAATCCTCAGCAGTATCCAACCTATGCTTTCTATCTCTAGGCTCTGCATTTTTTTCCCTGCGATCTCCAGAAGACAAAAGCCCATCTTTGCCCTCTTTCTTAGACTTGACTATGATTTCATTGTCAACATCACGAGACAAAAGCCCATCTTTGCCCTCTTTCTTAGACTTGACTATAATTTCATTGTCAACATCACGAGAACCAGACGTTTTACGAGCTGGCATGTCATGCTTTTTAGCTTTTATGAGGCTTTTGTCTTTCTTCCTACTACTACTGATATCTGGATCATATTTCACGGAGCCGGGAGATTTTCCCTTCAAGCTACTGCTTGGGGCAGTTTTTCTTTTCCCTCCATCTTTAAGATGTTCTCTAGATTCAGTGACGTCAACATCACCATTTAGGCTATCATCTTCCGAAGGCGAAACTGCTGAATGCTTCTTATTCTGGACTTCAACCATACCCTGCCTTTTCTTTTCTGGAACAGCTACCACTTTCTTTTTCCTGTCACCGTTTGTGACTGCCTTCTGTCCACTACTGCACCGCTTTGTTCCAATTGCCACAGCTAAAGTAGGAGAACTATCAACAGCCAAGCTAGTAGAAGGATCAGCATCAGAAGCAGAAGCATGGTCACTACCGGCTTCCGATTTTCCTGAAATGCTCTCTACCTTCTTGAGTTGAGAATCACCAGTCGCCTTACCATCCTCATCTCTACAATTTGGGGAAGCATTATCTGTCTTGTGTGCCTCGTGCTTCTGCAAATGTATCCCGTCATTAGATGCATTGTTTTCCTTACCGGATATAGTTGGAGAGACTTGTTTTGCATTACAAGAAACAATAGGCTTTACATCCTTGCTGACACTCTCACCCTCCCCATGTGGACATTCCTCGGAAACAGATACTTCATCGCCTAAGTCCTCTTTACAAACACCTTCCTTGTGCTCAACCGCCTCAACCTGGTCGTTCAAGTCAACTTCCCCACCCTCAACCAAGGGAACCTCTTCACCTTTACATTCATCTGAATTCTTTTGCTGAAGATCTTCAAAAGCTTTGCAGATCTCGTTTACAGCACGGGCAAAATCACTAATGGCCTTACCTTTAACTGCCTTACTTTGGCATCGAGCTGATAATTTATTCTTAGTTTCATTAGTAAAGGCTTGTATATCAGCAGGGGCTACAAATGCACTGCATACATCAGAGAGGGGATTATTAAGATCATAAAGAACCCTAAATGGGTGTTAAGATGATAAATAAAAAGGCTGAAGAACATAAGATCGAACCAAACAGAAAAAGTCCAGCCACGAGACATTAATATTCCCATATGTTTCTTTTTACCATCAAAGACCAGTTCGTGATGGTGCATGAGTTATGAGAATGTACAGTCAGCCTCAATTTTAGGGGTTTCAGGTGCCTAAGTACTAAGGAATCAGACATCCTTTATGGCTCACATGAACGAGAAGTAAATAATGAACAAACTTGACAGTTGATTAAATGAGGGTAACTTTTTTCACAGGCTACATATAAGCCACTAATCACATTTAACTGCTTCGAGATTCCTCCAAAGTTGGCACTATCTGTGCTTATAAACTGATATTGTCAAGTTATAAAGTTTTTTGCAGTCTTTTGATTGTTTCAGGCAATCACTAACATGTGAATGTAAGGCATTCTAAGGAACATAACTTAAATTTTTCTTTCATCGGTAACTGGAGTTGTAATTATGTACCTAGAGTTTGCAATAAAACGGCAGATAGACTAGCAAATCTGTACGTAACTTATGTTCTGTTGGAGAATGGTGGCATGAGCCTCCAGAAATTCTCCTTGTAAATCTGACTCCGGATGCATCTTTTACTACTGTTTAATAATAATCTAATCTTTGTTAAAAAAAAAATACACTACTGAAAGGTTAAAGATCAGGCTTAAGCATTCTGAAGACAGCAACCCCTAACAGGTCCTAATAAGCATTTCAACACAAACCAGTAAGGAACTTGGGAATCTGTTGGACAAGGGAAGGCATCATTGCTCAATTCTGTGTACCAGTGATATGAAACCCACTGAAGGCTGCTAATGCTATTAGCTGAACATGACACTTCTCTTGTGCAATATAGAGTGAAGGTATATTTGCCATGGCTTACCAAAGTTTCTATCGTATGTCAAGATAGGGATGAAAATAATGATTAAATGATCAAATTAGTACTCGGCAGGCATTAAAGTTAGTCCCATCGATTGGAACAATCAATTTTGCTTTGAAAATAGAAGTTTCCAGCAGCATAAAGAGAGTCACAAATCTGTGAAGATTGGATAGACTACTTACATTTCAGCAGTTCCAAAGAATTGAACGAAGTATTTTCTAGGATCTGGACCACGCTCCCAGTCTTCAGGTCGGCTTATCTGTTAGATTTAAACACACACACAAGTAAACAATCAAAATCAATTTATAATATCAGAAGCGTTCTAGATTGACAAACTCAAACATCAGATGAACCCATTAGATGTCTTAGCTAAGGGTTCCACCAATAAACTAACTTGGACACTACTAAACTAAAACCTAATCTATCTATTGAACAACCTTTATCTAATCTCCCATACCAATACGACAAAGTTGCAATAGATTTCAATCCAAGCAATTCAGAAATAAATCTGAAACTGATAAACAAACTAACTAACTGTTCAAGACCTATGTTTTCATCATCATCCAATCAAACCCTACAAACTAATCTTCCCCTACTACTCCCCAAGTAGTAGTAAGTATCAAAACATCAAAATTTGAGTAGAGAACAGAAACCCTAAAACATACCTTTGCTGGCCATGCAGGAAAACCTTTAACCTTAGCAAGAACCAGATCCCCTAAACTTAACTGATTCTTCGCCTTGTTTCTGTTTGCTCCTCTTTTACGCCCCGGAGCCATGGCGATACAACCCTAATAAAAATCCTCAACTTCCCACAAGTATTTCTTCACAAACAACAAAACCCTAGAAATCTGACAAATCAATATACCAAAAAAAATCACCAAAACGACAATTTTCTGAGATTTATGAAAGAGGGATAAGATGAAGTTGAAGGGGCAATATCTGTGTCGTCGTCTAATGTGGAGAAATCCAACGATGATGATCAGTAAGCAATGAAGAATTAGGGTTTTTCTTCTGCATTTCGATTGAAAAAGAGTTTACGAGAATACGAAGAAGCGGAACGAAAAGAAAATTATGAGGAAAATGTGTTTTCTTTTTTTTAGGGGGTTTTCAGAAAAGAAAAGAGGAATTTGGGTTCTGAAAGAGGAAAAAGTAATTTATTTGCTTGTGTTTTTTTTCCTTGTAAGTATTATTTTTTCAGTAAAAAACAATTTATTAACCTTGGTTAGTTTGTGTCGGTCTCTTTTTAACTACAGTTAAAACTCACCGAGTCAAGAATGATTGTTTCATTCACTTGCCCAAGAAGAGCAGAAAGGTCGATATTTAAGACAACTGAATTCAACCCACCAATTGAGAAGTACGGTTGTTGATCAAAGAGAATTTTTATTTTATTTTATTTTGATTAATTTTGAGTTTCTGGATTCAACTAAAAAGCTTCAACGATTCTTAATCTTTACTTTATCTGCTAAATCTAAGTTCGGAATCAGTGAAAAAGAATTTTCTCAAACATATAGGTAGGTGGTGCGACAAACATACGTACAAGCGAGTCAGTGAGGTGAGAATCATTTTTAAATTTTACTCCTACACACACCCTATTCTTCACAGGTAGGAAACAAGAGTTGAATGCAAAATGATAAAAGTGGTGGTGTCAAACCTGGCTAGTTTCATTAATGAAAAAACAATTATGCTCTAAGAATATAACTATCTACGTTTGGAAAACTTGTAATGCAAACAATCCATCCGGCACAAACATTCACCATTGTCAATTCCTAGCAAGAGGTACAGGGATTACAGTTCTCATTTGAAGCTGGGGCAGATGTGATAAGTTAACCTTGCTCTGGATGTGCAGCTTCATTTCTCTCTCTAACAGTCAGAATTACATATTACGAGGCGGTTTGATGACTTTTGGTCTATTACTAGGTGGTTTGACTTTGTATATCCGAACAATCCAGTTGGAAGTCGTAAAGGCCTCTTCCAAGTGCTCAAGCTGCACATTTTTGTTTCCAATTTCAACTCCCCGAGCACGATCATACCTGGTGTACAATCAAGATATTAGGCATTAAGGCCCCAAACGAATAACAGGACTAGAAAACGCAGAAGGTAGATAGAATGCCCATGAAAAGAGTAGAGTCTTCAATATTGATTGAAACAAAATTAAGGTCCAAAACACATGAACAATAGTATTCATTTTACCAAAAATCAAGACGATACATAAGACGATTTTGACGTTTAACTGCTTTTCATAAACTAGGTTGCAGTAAAATCACTTCGGATTCACCTATTCGCAATTGTTAGAATCTCTTGCTATTATGACATTGTTAGTCATCAGTGAAGTATGGACAGCCAGTTTGTAGAAGGCTCTCAAACTTAAATGCTCCTACAGCTGTGAAATTATCATTTTTTTTTCCCTTCACAAAAGATTGAAGTCTGATGTTTCAAATATTCATCTACGTTGCAGTCGCTGTTTTCAATTTTTTTAAAGATAACACTCCTCTGTACTTTTATTTTCTTTTTTGGATGTTTCTAGTATTGCATGCTTTTCCAACATTACTATACAATCTTACAGAAACTGAAGAAGGATAATACTGCAAAAATAAAAATAAAAAAGGCACATACCCAGGAGGTTTACTATACTCTGTTGTCAGCTCTCCAAACCGGTAATAACAAAGCTTGTACCTAATGATCACAGAACGATGCAATAAGTCAGATGAAATAGGCCTAGAGGCATTACGCAATAATTCAACTAGGAAAACATTATTGACTGATTGAAGAAAGAGCTTGAAAATGTATATCTGAGGACAAGCTCACCAGTGTCTAGATTTTCCATTAACAAAAATTATTTTTAGCAAAAAGCAGGGAAGCAAAGGTTTAGTGACACTAATTCGGTAATTCCTGACAAATGATTGGCTTGCTTTTCAGCCTCCAAATTTGTAAGTGATCTGATGACTGTATGTACATGGGTTATTACAGAGAGTTTAAAGTCTAATCCAACTAAACAGAAAATCGCGAAACTAAGAGATAAAAGTTTGGTAGATAATGCATGGAGCCCCAAGTTTCAGACAGGAGTTGAGCAGGTGACTTCACTAAACATGGTTGTCATGCAATACATACCAAATAAATAGAACCCATGTCAGGGTGGGTGATCCGACATACGAGTAGTCGAGTATGTGTATTGGTACAGGTCTTAGAAGCAAAAGTGTGATCCAACAGAAAGGACAAAAGTGAAAAATGGACAGATTGGCAGGCTGAAGACCACTGAACATGGTTCAACAGCAACTCATTGAAAACAACAATTTAAACAAGCCTTCTATATGGTATTCATCTATAACTACCCATCGGCAGACAAAATCAAAGTCAATACCTTGGAAAAAGCCAAACCAGGAATGCATATCAATAGTTACATCATGGCAAGGAACAAAAGAAGAAGAAAAAACTGCAACCATCGCAATCCAAAGATAACTAGTTTAGCTAGCTCAGCTACTTACATCAGACTGTTCAACATCTTGGGTGCGGCACCCTGATCAATCCGATATTCGCCATTTACAAGGTAGTCGGATTCCTTGATGACAGGATAAACCCCGCCTCCAATACGCACCATCCACAGAAATCTAATACAGCACATGAGTGAATCAATAAGAGTACAAGTTTTTTGCATGCCAAAAATAAGTAGCTAAATAAGACAATAATGAAAGAGCTGACATGTGAAGCAGGTGACCTGAGAGTACACGACTATGGAAACCAACATTTTTGCACCATTAAACCAGCTAGAGATACTATATTATATTGGAAAAGATACACATCTGCTAGTGGACCACTTTCTAGAATGAGCATAAACCTTCAATGAACTAAGGTGACTAAGCAGATCTAAATAAAATTACAAATAGGGCTGTAAGAGATGAATAATTTTGTGTCCACATTGTTCTTCTTGCAGTTTTTAGTAAAGATGGATAACAGTTCGCCTAGAAAAATCTAACAACAGGAAGAAGCTAATTGTTCATTTCATTTTATTTGACTAATGCATACAATCTGAGAAATAATTGAGCTTCAAGTACAGAACAATCTTACTTGTTAATATCATCAGAAGAATAGCCGGTAACACCTCCAAATACGACCAGTACATAATCAACATCCAGCGATCTCATTATCTCATATGCGTCACCTTCATCAGATGCCATCGCACGCCCTACGGTGGCAATATGTGTATTGTTCCAGGTGTTATTGTCTACAATAACGGTCCGGTTTCCCATGGCAGTGATTTGATACCCGTAATCCCACCAGGACATCACCTTAGCATCTGGAGGTGTATTCTGCCGAAGCCAAAAGTATGCCTCTCGATAATCGTCAAAAATGACCCTGCCTCCATTAGCACCCCTTGCAGCCAACACAATCGAGGGAGATGAATATGCCTCCGATGTAACCCAGGTGCAGTGGAGAGCATATCTGCTTAGCAAGTAAAACGCTCCTACGAGCAGAGCAATTGCTACATTTTTTCCGAAAGGAGGAGATTGATCGAGTGAATTCTGTTGATGCAACTAATGTGAGTCATATCTTTGCAATGGCATGTTCATGGGAGCAAATAATCAGCATACAGTGCAGTTGAAGCATAACTGTTTCAGAACATAATATATTGCCCTAGCTAATGTCTTGTTCATGTTATGTAAGTGCAACAGCTTTGCAGCTAAATTCTGTACATGTTTATGAGGCTCATCGAGACCCCCACCCACCCCACCCCACCCCCACCCCCCCCCACCCCCTTATGATAAAAACCTATCTCTAACCCTGTTTTAAAGCAGCCTGCTTTTCCAGCATCAGCCTATTTTAAAACAATTATCCACTATAATATCAGTGTCATACGATAGACTTGACAGATAAAGTACCATTCTTAGCCCATCACAACATGGATTTTTTATATTTCCATGTTAACACTTAAATCGTCCTATAAAACCTGAACCTTCGAACTGGAGGATAAGAAGATATAATCATATAAAAAAATATATAAAAAAAGGGACGCATTAGGCAATTAACATTCAAGTCAATACAGAGACCCTCACCTTAGATGACCCTTTTGAACTACCACTTGTCTTGCCAGAGCCACTGAGAAGACTCCTGCTCTTTGTTCGTATTAATGAAGTTAAATTCTTTATGGTAGCAGATACTGCAATAGCACTAATAAGGCACATTGCAGGTGTTGCAACGAGAATTAACCGAACCATCACACTAGCAAAATACATGCTCGTCAATCCATACATGACTATGAAAATTGTCGTATCCGACAACTTCTTGAAGCAGAAGTACAACCCTGCTGGGAACAGGATGAGCAAGATGTGGAAGTCAAACATAAAAGATGACCATGCCGTCGGCTGATGCTCAGATACAGAAGCAATAATTGGAATGAAATCCTTTGCATAGGTGGGGTCGAGCAAAGAGTAAAATCGGCCTGTCCATGGAGAAATATAACCAGAGGCCATCCCAGCCCCAAGAGCCAGAGCACCCACACCGATTGAACAGGTCACTGTGAACCTCAAGAAGAACTGAAATAGCTTTGTGTCGCTTAACAAGTGCTTAACCCAACCTAAGAAGTAAACTACCTGCAACAATATAAGGGACTTCAGACGTGAGTATGGGCAAAACTCAAATTGCAGAGTTAATATCAGTCGAAAACTAATACCCTGGGATCATGACTACATTCACTATAAACAAACGGATTTACAAGATCTGTGTAATAATGGAAGAGTTGTTACCATCTCTACAGTTACACAACCTGCGAAATTACCTCAACACTAAGATTCTCATTCTGCTATCCAGAAAAGAAAAAAAAGATAGTATCCTACAGCTATCTTTAAAGTATATATTTCAATGAAAATAGCATGACAATTGTGGTTAAATGCATGCATTTGCGAAATACAGTGCTTGGTGGGTGACACATCTATCATGCTATATAGAGCTCATTTTGATAGTAGCCGAAAAAAGAGGAACTAACTTGATAAAAGAAAAAGAAACCTGCATCAAGAAAAACACTCCCATAGCCGCCATATGCTCCCCAGACTGAACATGCTGAAATCCAACAAACTGAATCTGCATTGCGAGTAATGATCCCAACACGTACATGCAATTATATGCTATATACAATCTCATCGAAAACCTCCCAGTAATTAGAAGAACCAACACATACAGCGGAATCAAGTTAATAATAAAAACATAACCTCCCCAAGCTGACACCATATAAAAGTAGCCAAAAGCCGAAGCTAAACTCCATGAAAGAGAACCCGTATTGACCGCCTTAACAAACAAATAAAAAGTAAGCACCAGAGCGAAAATAGCAACTCCTTCATTATCATATGATCCAGCCACTGACCTAGATATATAACCAGGACAAATGGCAATTAACGCCGCAGCAACAAGACCAGCACCAGAATCCCATATCTCTTTCCCAAAAAAGTAAGCAACTATAGTTGTATTTGATGCAAAAAATGGAGCTGTTAAAACACAAACTTCACGAATATGAACTGCAAATCTCAAAAACCTAAGTGTGGAATAGATTAAATAAGCAGTGACCATAAGACCTGGATATAAAGTTCCACCAATAATTCGACCTAATGGATACCAACTCTCGGAATCAAACCAATTCCAGAATTCATAAAACCCCTTTTCAGTAAGATACAATGTCGTTCTATAATTAAAGTATGGATCAAATTCATGTATCATACTCTCATAACGAAGAACACTAAATAACCTTGTTATAAATGCTAATATGTAAACAAGACCAAGAATACTAACACGAATCAATACTTCTTGTTGCTTAGTTTTCAATTTTAGGTTCTTGAGAGATAAACCCGATAACAAACTGTCTCCAGTACTGACATTTGCTGCTGCTGATGGTGTTGGGGAGGGTTGATTAGCTGATCCACTCATGATGATGATGCAAAATTGAAGAAACTAGAAACCCTAAAAAAAAAGAATTACCAGAACTAGTAGATCATTAGAGTGAGAAGAAGTAGGAGGGATTCTCCATAGCTTTAAGGTTATACTGAAATGCTACTCAATATTTAATGGAACGATTCAACTATAGTTTCCTTGTTCGGGAAGAAGATCCGAATCGAAGTGAAGAGATGAAATTTTGAGTCGATGTAAGAAAACACACATGTATAATGGAAAGGGTTTTAAAAAAATCAGGAAGTTACTGTGGGGCAACTACAGTCCCTTCGGTGGATTTTTGATAATTACACCCCGAGAAATGGAAAGGAACGACCAGAGTGTGAAACACCCCGATTTTCCTTCTTCTTTTGTTTGTTTGCATGAGGCTAGAAATTAACCTGGCATTTTTACGGGCGCCCCAAAAGAATTAGGGGCGACTTTTTTATTCCCAACCCATATACACCGTTAAGGGATGTCCAAAAACGGGGAGAATACGTTAGTGCGCTTATATAATCGGAAGCTATTTTGTGCCCGATTATTATAAATCAATCGGAAGCTTAGTAACAATATTATACTCCCGATTAATATCGATTTTGTGCCTAACGCGCATCTGGCTTCTATAACAATCGGTAGGAAAAACAACCTCACAAGACTACCGATTATAGTAGCTCCTAAATTCCCAAAATTGGTGATTTCGTCAAGGAAGAAATTTGGGGCAACTTTATAATCGGAAGTCATATTAACTACCGAGTATTCTAGTTTCCCAATTCGAAAAAAATGACATTTCTGCAAAAACAAAATTTGGGGCAACTGTATAATCGGAAGTCTTATTAACTACCGATTAATATAGTTCTCAAATTTGAAAAAATTGAGATTTCTGCAAAAACAAAATTTGGGGCAATTTGTATAATCCAAGTAAAAATACTTCATTTGACTACCGATTATACAGTTGCCCCAACAAAATAGAGCCGTTGGAACTCTAAACTCTATATAAGGATTGTATCTTTTACTCAATATGGAACACAAATACCTTTAAACTCTCTCCAACATCATCTTCAACATAATGGCACAACCATTCATTAATCCTACGGAGTTCACGATTGAAGAAGATTTATCTTTATGTAGGCGCTATGTTCAATTCTATCCGAGACGAGGAGAAGAACGTAGGCAAGGAGGCATAATGAGTATGAGTTATTTGGGGAAAATTCACGAAAAATTCTTGCGCCGACACCAGAACCCAAACAACCGTCACTCATTGATCTTTTCGCCGAGTTGGTTCAATAAACAGACACGTCGAAGAATTCGTCCATTTAACTTATCTTGTGAATCAATATCGATTGAGGGGTGAAACCAATGATGAGGTTATAGAACGATCTCTCGGGAATGGCGGAGATGGAAAAGATCCGACTTAGTTATGAAGCTCATTTTAGAATCCTTAGGGAAATGGAAAGATTTAATCCGTTTAGGACTCGTCCAACACGTCCGCGACGCTAATGACAATACCTTGTAATAGAATTGCGGGAGTTCAATGTAAAATTATGATGATGTGTAGGTGATATTGTTATGAATTTCAAAATATTTATGAAAATCGAAAGTTGTAATTGTTGATCTAACTACCGATTATACTCCAACGGCTAGTTCGTTCAAAAGACTAGACGTGCCTCGAAAACCACACACAATCGGTTGATAATACATATTGATAAACCTCCGATTATACTACTCTAATGAAACTGAGAACTCTGTTGACAAAACATCCTATAATCGGAAGTATATAACAATAAATATTTACCGATTACGCATAATCAGGTGCTTTGTTAAAACATTTCCTACCGATTGTGTGTAATAATTGTACGTAATTTCAGTACAGTCTTGTAAAAGTACGCATCAACGGCCATATTTTCAAAAAAAAAAAAAAGAGATGTTTGGACTCTCATCTATATAAGGAGGGTAAACTCTTCTTATTTATGCACCAAACAACACATATATAGCATCGTGCATTCTACAAATAGATTTTCCATCGTTTACTCTTGTGAATTCATTCTATATCTCAACTTACAAGCATGGCAACGTTTGACGATTTGAAGATTTGGTCATTGTGAAAACATGGTATCGTGAAACAAGACGTGAAGATGTCATAGCAGGAAGGTTAACACCCGAAGTCTTTTGGGCAAGGGTATATAGCCAATTTGTGCGAGAGTATGGAAATCCAAAGCAAAGATCACTCCAACAAGTTCATGATCGTTTCCGACTTGTCCAAAAAGGGGTAAATGATTACATAATGATACAAAAGAGGATGTTTAACACTAGCCACTTAAGCTTGTCGATCCAACAATTTGTAAGTATAACACTCGGTTATTCTTTTTAAATAACACCGAGTGTCTAATCTTTCTTACTAAAACGAAGTTGACATTATTTTATGTTTGTTTATGTAGGGGACACTCGCAAAAAGATAGTACTTATTGGAAAAGGGTTAAGAATTCACTTATGATGGAAGTTATGAATTCCTGAAGTCCGTCGCAATAGTATAAATGTTGATTGATGGTTACAATCGGAAGTTATTATTTTATATTGTCTACCGATTCTGGGAAGATTTTCAGCTTTTTTGTTAGACTTTGGTGACAATCGGAAGTTTATGCAATATGTTGTCTACCGATTCTGGGAAACATTTTCAGTTTATTTTTTGTCAGAGTTTGGTGACAATCGGATGTTTATGTAATATGTAATCTACCGATTCAGGGTAAAAAATTTCAGTTATTTTGTTAGCCTTACAATCGGAAGATAAATTCAAAAAGTTAATAACCGATTATAATATTGATTGAGTCTGTTTACAAAAGCTTGTATAATCGGTTGATATATTAAAAATATAACTACCGATTATAGCTTTATACTTCACAGTATTTTCCTCAAAATTCCAAAAAAAACATGTACAAATAGGGCTTTCCAAAATACATCTTTCAAACATAACGATCATTTATCTTCATCATCCGAGGGAACCAATTCCAGTAGGCCTTCCGGGAAATCCTCCTTCATGACACGATCCCAATCCAACATGTTGGTCTCATATTGTTTCAACCAATCGTTACAATGATTCGTTGGGAAGTAATCACTCCAAACACCCAACTGAGGTAATGGGCAATCCCTCTTTACTCTTAAACCGATAAAATGCATCTCATCCACAAATGCCATAACAATTCTTCTATCTTTAACCGATTCATCGCAAACCGTCCTTGTAGGTGTAAATGTAAAATAATGTCCATACCTAGGAGGAACAAAGAAATGTACCACGCAATTCAAAGCGTCCGCTAAGAGATATCCACATTTAGGCATTGTCATCCAATACTTGGATCCGATTGTCTTCAATCCCTTTTGGCACTTTACACGCGCAACTAAGTCTTTGAACTCTAGTTCTTTGTCGTGCCTATCTCCTTCCTTCATCATCTCCATATAGAAATCCTTGTCCTTTATTAGTTGTACCGCCATCTTAGTTCTTAAAAATTTTGCCATTGGGTGACATCTTCGTTCACCGCCTCTCCAAAGTAACCAATTTGTTCCGTAGCGACGTGAAACCCAGAATTGCCATCCCCATCAACCTCGTCGGTGGACAAAACAAATGGAACAATGAGTGGAGGGAGTTGTTTCATATACTCTTCTATAATCGTATACCTTGATCGTGTTGGTCTTCCATGAAAATCCCTAGGACAACGAAGAGTACCATACTTCTCTCTTATAGTCACCATTTCCGTTGATTGTGTTTGTTGCGAGTCGCTCATTTTATCAATAACTACGGAGCTAGTTTGGGTCTCCACTAACACAACTTCTTCCACCGCATCGGCTTGACTTACTTGAGAAGGCTTCGTAGAGACCTTTGGACTCACTTGTTGGGCGGTTGGTCCATTTTGATCTTTTCTTGGGTTGCGGCTCATCTTCAAATTCGGCTTCCGAACGCTCATGCCTACACAATATTCTTTTATTAGACAAATGCTCCTTTAATTTTTTTCTTTCAATGGTCCTCGACACTTCGGTGTTTGGCCTACCCGCCCCCTTTTGCTTAATAGGTTCATCAACCTCCCTTAAACGAGGGTGAAGAGCTTGCTCCAAATCATGCATCAATATTTGCTTCTTGGCGCCATTTGTTGTAGCATAACGATCGGCTATTCTTGCACACAATTCCGACTCCATGAACGACGGACTATCGACTACGGGGGTGCTTGGAGTGAAATTTAATTGCTTCCAAAATGGATGAATATCATTGATGTCAATCACATCGACGTACCTACCCATTTTATGATGACATGGGAGACCAATACCTATCATATCCTTGCAAACACAAACCGTATTCTCGTCATCGTAAGCTTTATACAACTTCAATTGTTCCATCATGTGATTTATTGCCCATTTTGAAACTTTATGAACAATGCCCCTTAGAATCAATCTTTCCCTTTCATGTTCCGTAGGGAATTTATGTACACTAAATTGCATAGAATCCTTAATCTTTACGAGATCACGATTGGTGAATTCATGGATTGCTTCTTGGATCGACACAACTCCATTTTGACTACCTTGAAGTATTTTCTTTAATCGGCCATGAGACCCCTCCGCAATGCTTGTCGCCTCGTTCTTGAAGTTACGATATTCATATGTCCATGCATACACAAACCTCTCCTTAATCCGTGACCATTGTGTTTTACAATACTCAACGGGTTTTGGGTAGTCCTTGCCATATTCTTCCTCAAATTTCTTCAAGTTTCTTTCGTAAATTTCCTCGTTCATTGACCAGACGATCTTGTCCCATGCTTTCATGAACGCTCTCCAAATTATTCCATCCTCCTTCCATTTTTCATCAAATAACCTCTTCTCTTCCTCTCGTTCTTGTTATTTAAACACTAACAGATGCCTAAGTTTAAGGACTTTCAAGACTCATAACTTGCGGCTACAAACATCACAATTTAAATCCTACTAAAACTCAAAACTAATATTATAACTAAGTAATACGTAACATTGCTTTCCCCTTAAAACAACTCTTGTCCTCAAGATTTATCTAAGATCCAGTATCTAAAGTATCATCACCATCCTCGTAAACTCCTTCAATGAGAAATAATTTCTTACAGCGATGACCTGGCCTAAACCTTTCGTCACAATTGAAACACAAGCCTTTGTCACGGCGTTCCTTGAGATCCATTGGTAAGAGTTTCTTAATCACCGGGGCAGTAGAATGATTTTGTAGAGAACTTTCGGTATTCTTTAGCATTGATTGGGCTTGATCATTGCGAGACTCATATAATCTTGCCAATCCAATCGCAAGCGGATAAACACTTTGGCTTACAAGCTTGAACATCCGTTCTAATGCTTTCCTTCAAACCTTGACAAAACAACCTACCGTTGGGATTGTGACAACTTACCTAGCACGGATTAGTAATCTCTCAAACCGGAGTTGATACTCTCTTACGAGAACCACTTTGTTCCAACTTGGTTAAATCACCGAAAAAATCTTGGTATTTGAGTTGCACCATACTCGCTAAGAGCACACTTCTTCAGGTCCTCCCATGTAATAACAGAGTTTCTTCTTTTTGTATCTCGAAACCACAACTCGAGCATCATTTTGCAAATTGAAAGAGGCTATTGGAACTTTTTCTTCTTCGGGAGTTTGGTGAAGATCGAAAAATTGTTCCGCCCTACAAATCCAACTTGTTGGATCTTCGGTACCATTAAATTCAGGAAACTTTAATTTTGCAGCAGAAGAATTCTTAGAGTTGTGTGTAGAATCTTTACTTATATTATGGTTAACATTATTAGATTCATCATCACCTTCCTTTCCAGTGAGTTTATCCATACGAGAATTAAAGGCTTCAAAAAATTCTTTTATGCTCTTGTTCATATCTTCTTCTTTGTGTTGTTATTTTTTGACTTCATCCTCCAATTTCTTTATCCCGTTATTGTCCTCCATTGCTGGCTCGAGACCGGTTGTTACGTCCTTGCTTAGCAGATCGTGTTGTCTGGCTTGTTAGAAGACGATGAAACAGAATCAATGGAGACTTGATCCTTCTTTTCACCTATTTTGATAATGGATTGATAGAAAAAGGGTTGCGGTATCGTTAGAGGGACGCCGGACCTCAAGTATCATCAAAGGGACACTAATACCTCTGTTAGAAGACTAACAATTGTTTTTGATAATAATTCTCTGTTTTCTTCATTCATTCCAAAATATATAGCACAGAGACGCACAGTTTTTTACACGGTTACACCAACTTCCTACTAAAGAAATAACTACTTACATATATGATAACCATACAAGACACAAATCCTATTCAATTTAAACACTAACAAATGCCTAAGTTTAAGGACTTTGAAGACTCATAACTTACGGCTACAACATCACAATTTAAATCCTACTAAAACTCTAATATTATAACTAAGTAACACGTAACAGTTCTTCTGCGGTTAATTTACTAATGCGCTCATCCTCTTCCTTCGACCTCTTGGTACCCTTCCTTGGTTTTTTAGCTTGAAAATGGTGATGGCAATTGTGTTTGAGGTTTCCTTGAATGTGCCACGTACATTGCAAGTTTCGGGCTTCAGGAAACACTACCACTATTGCATGCATTAAGGCTTGATCGTTATCCGTGACAATAACCCTTGGAAAATCATCCCCATTGTAAATGGACCTCAACGTCTCCAACATCCAAATGAAACTCACGTTGTTCTCATGATCCATTAAACCCCATGCAATCGTAAACGTGTTTTTGTCCGAAGTGTGACAAGCAATGTTCAACAATGGCATGTTATATTTGTTTGTCTTGTAAGTGGCATCAATCGACAAAATTTGATGAAAACACTGAGCCAATTTTATCATTTCGGGATGTGCCAAGAAAATACGTACCACTTTACTATCCTTTTCTTCCGTTCTCAACGTGTAGTCGTGTAACTCAGCTAACTTTGCGATTGTTGCATGACCGTTCTACCATCCCATTCCGTCCTTTTGATCGTAGCTAGGGTCGACCTAATTGTAGACAAAGAAGACAAGTTGTCGGGGTCGTCTGCCTTTATTTTACTTAAGATCGCACTCGCCTTTTGGATACGCATAGACCTCACCGTCTCCATTTCATGTGTTTTTAACTTCGCAACCATTACATGTCCAATAAGAGTATCCGGATCATCGTGGTTGTGACAACCATTAGCAACTTTAGACATTTTCCAATCTTTACTTTCCTTACCATCGGGCTTATATAAGACAATCTTAAATGGGCATCCAATCTTCTTTGTATGAGTTCGGTACTTCTTCCTCTCCGTCTTCCTTACATACTTATTATTCTTTCCCTCGTGACTCTTTTTCTTCCCACCTCGCTCACAAACCATTTCAAACCTAATGTCCTTCACGCAAGGGTTCTGAACTACCACGCACATCTTCTCTTTTGCCTTGTTCATAAGCCATTCCTTTGCTTCCTTCTTACTTCCAAATATCTAAATGCGCATATAACAGACCAAAAAAAATAAGCGTAACCATCTAACATACATGATTGGAAAAAGAAAAGATAATTCATTAACATACCAAATCGTTTGCATAGTGTAGGGAAGTATCATGCCTCAAATAATAATCGTCATCAACCGCTACAACAGCCTACGCACAACAACAACAAGTTATACATTAGCAATCGGAAGGAAGTTTATATAATAAGTAACCGATTGTAACAAAATTGGTAATTTAAAACTATTATACAACATAACCGATTATGAGAAATCGGTAGTCATGTACGAATATAGTCTACCGATTAACGACATACACAAATGAACAATTCTTCTGTATAAAAAGCTTCAATAATCGGAGGGACTATAAATTCATAAACCAACCAATTATTAAATATCAAGATTTACGAATATTTCATTTTTTGGAGAAATTCATATTTGGGGCGACGTTATATAATCGGACGTTTATTTATGTATACAACTTCCGATTGTGAGAAATTGAAGCTTTCAATTTGGGGATTTTTTTCATATTCGGCAGATAAATACGTCAAAATATATCCGATTGTGGATAATCGGTAGGTATTGTACTAAATTAACTACCGAATATATGTCGTTCATGTCATTCAATGCATGCAGAAATCGAATTTTCACGTTCAAAAACACACACAAACGCACATAACATGGATAACATGGGTATTAGAGTTTGTTAACAACATATATGTATGTTTGATGCATCGTTAGCTTCGATCTCGGGTGATTCTCCATTTTCTTCCATGAAAGCGTCGTCTAGGGTTTCATCTCCATCAAAGTTTGGATCATTCAACATATACCCCAAATCGTCATCTCTAAACGGTAGTGAACCTTGAACTTCAACAACTTCACGTCCTTCTTCGTACCCATCCATGTTTATGGAAGTTGGGAACAATCGGAAGTTGGCAACATATACCCACTTCTTCTTCTTTTTTTTCCTCTTCTTCTCTCACTCAATCGGGAGTTATCTCACAATGAGTCAATTTTTTTTTCCAAACACTAATATATAGACCCCAGCCTACCGATTACAAGAGTTTGCTTCCGATTATTTTGTGAAACTACCGATTATTGTTTTGGCTACCGAATATTTTAGTTTTTGGCAAAGGTTGAATCCGGGGCCACTTATAATCGGTAGGGTTATAAGTTTTAAACTCTACCGATTATGGTAGATTTCAAAATTCATCACATGAAGGATTATAGAAAAAACTCATTTTGGGGCAACCAATAATCGGTAGGTTTTGGAACCAATTTTACGTCCGATTATGGCTACATCCAAATCACGAACCACATGGTTATGCCTGGCTCTGTACACTTAAAACCTATGGAATTTGGCAAGGGTTCGATATGGGGCTCCTTATAATCGGTAGGTTATATAATTATATACCCTACCGATTATGGTAGATTTCAAAATTCATTACGTGAAGGATTTTAGAAAAAACTCATTTTGGGGCAACTTATAATCGGTAGTGTATGTAACCTATTAGGCTTCCGATTATGGCTACATCCACAGCTCAAGCCAAGTGGTTATGGTTGGCTCTGCACCCCTCAAAACCTATGGAATTTGGCCAAGGTTGAATATGGGGCTCCTTATAATCGGTAGTCTTACAAGTTGGATAAGCTACCGATTATAAAAGGGATTATTAGCCGAAGTATCTACACAATACTCGGTAGGTATTGTTTCAATTTAACCTACCGATTCACCTTTAACCTACCGATTATGGTGTTGGCTACCGATTATATAAGGGCATATTGGCCATTTTGAAAAATCGAAGATAAGGGGTAGCTTAGATTTACGTTTGGGTGACCTTTTTTATCTTTTAGTGTCGCCCCTAATTCTTTTGGGGTCGCCCCTAAAAATGCCAGGGAAATTAAGCGTGTTTTTCTTCCAATTCTTGTAGTTTTTCTTGAATTTGTTTCTTTTTTATTCAGTTTTTAAACATTAGGCACTAAATTATGCTTCAAAACAGAAAAAAGATGTAAGCAGAAATTAGCAATGGATGTTGTTAACCGCTCAAACTCAGCCTTTTCTTAATATAATTGATCAGATGGGATTCTTAGACCTAGGATTCCGAGGCGACCCTTACACTTGGACAAACAACCATCAAGGCCAAGATAATATTCAGGAACGCATTGATAGCTATATCAAACCAAGGTGGAGAATCGCCAATCCTCACGCGGAATCACGCATTTGCCGCGAATAGCTTCAGATCACTGCCCCTATTCTTCTACAAATCAAAGCCCTGGACTGGCAAGGAAACAAGAACTACAAATTCGAACATTTATGGCTATCTCACCCGCAATTACAACAAGTGGTCAACCCAGCAAAATCCTGACGGAATGGAATAAGGTAACCTTCGGCCATATACCTACTCTAATTAAAAAATCAACCGCCAAAATCAAGCAGGCGCAACACCAATGTGCCACGCAGACGGGCCCAGCGCTGGACCATTGGCTCCTCCAAGAAAAACAGCTTCGCATAGATCATCTCACCCTGCTAGACTGTCATGCAACCCACAGGCAACAAAGATCTAGAATACAGTGGTTGCAATCGGGAGATCGAAACACAACATTCTTTCACACCAAGGCTACAATTCATCGAAGCTGCAACAACATCCAACAACTCCAAGATCAACAAAATAATTGGATCCATGATAAGGACGCAATCATCAAAATTATGCTAGATCACTTCACCGATCAATATACAGCACCAAGTACAAGAATTGATGACAAGTTGTTTGAAGACATTACCCCGAGGCTAACCCCTCAACAATGTTCTCTTCTTACTTCAGAGGTAACCCCCGAGGAAATCAAAAAAACGCTCTTTTCCATCGGCTCCGAATGTGCCCCAGGACCAGACGGCTACACTAGCATGTTCTTCAAAGTTTTCTGGGAAACAACTCGGACACAGCTAATTGATATGGTACACAGCTTTTTTAACTCCTTTAGCATACACCCACTCATGAACCACACTAACCTCACCCTTATCCCAAAAGTAGATCACCCTTCTAAACCCTCTAAATACAGACCAATAGGACTATGCAATGTCACCTACAAAATTATCTCAAAAATCTTAGTCAACCGCTTGCCTTTGTGCCCCAAAGATCTATTCATGACAACATAGCAATCACCGGTGAGCTTTTCCGTTATATCAAATCCTCTAGCCGAACCAAGGACCCAAAAGTGGCTCTCAAGCTTGACATACAAAAAGCTTATGACTCTTTAGATTGGGGATTCATCAAACGATCTTTTACCAAAATGGGTCTCCCACAACTCTTTGTGGACTACATCATGTTATGCATCACCATGGTAACATACTCAGTCAACACCAACAACACTTCGCACGGGTACATCACCCCCAAAAGAGGAATAAGGCAAGGTGATCCCCTCTCTTTTTATATCTTTATTATCTGTGCAGAAATCCTCTCAACAAATTTGGGAAGCCTAGAAGCGCAAAAAAAGATAGAGGGACTGCGCATCTCTCAAAATGCCCCCCCCCCCCCCTTCGCATCGCATCTCATGTACGCGGATGATCTACTAATAACATATAAAGCAACAACAGAGGGCACAAACCATCTCAAGCACTTACTTCAAGCTTACAGTACCTCAGCAGGTCAACATATCAATACCTCAAAATCAACAATAATCCATCACCCAAAGCTCGAACAACATCAGGTAATTGAACTTCAACAAACTTTCGGCATGCCAACAACATCAAACCCACCCACATACCTAGGAGTACAATTTAAACAAGGAAGAACATCTCAGCATATTTTTACCCCCTACTTCAGCGCCTAGCTCGGAAAGAAAAATGATGGATGACGAAATGCCTAAATCGGGAAGGAAGATTAGTTCTCATTAAAACTTCTCTCACACCTACATCCAATCATCTTATGCAAACGCAATTGCTACCAGCTCATATCTGAAAAGACGAGGGTACCCTAATATACCACAATCTTAAACTTTTCCACCTATAAGTCCTCTTACCGAAAGTGATTGTCTATGGACAGAGTCGAGACAATACAACGAATAGGTATTCACACTTTGTGTGATCGTCTATGGATACGAGATCGAGACAATACAACAATCAAAGTGTGATTACTTGATAATAGGTTTGGACTTAACCAAACTCTATAGGATCACTATCAAGTAATACGGAGTTAACGTTTGTGTAATTTACTTTGAATTATAATAATAACAATTATAATTGCGGAAAACAAAAGTAAATGACACAGCAAGATTTTGTTAACGAGGAAACCGCAAATGCAGAAAAACCCCGGGACCTAGTCCAATTGAATACTCTTTAATTAAGCCGTTATACAAAATCAAACCAACTTCGTATAGTTGAGACCAAGCAACTAAACCTATAGTTCACCTAGTTTCTTCAAGTATCCTGCGTTTCGACATTCGATAAGTGCACGCACTGGAACAATTCCTTTGGATCTAATTCCAAACAGTAAAGGAACAACAAATCTGTTTGGTAACAACTCTATTCAATCTCAGTGATATGAGTTTAACAAAGGCTCTTCTGTTTAATCCAATAAACTCCTTTGTCGGGTTTAGATCTATTTATCCAACAACTACTAAAGTAATAGAGTTTAGATTTTGCAATCAAATATAGAATCTACCAAGATGATATATAGTGATGCCGATCTACGCAACTAATCAATCAAATCTATCAAAGATAAAATGATTATAGTTGGATCCCAGCCGATCAAGTTTTGTGTACACCAAAGATTATGAACCAAGTAAGAAATCTTCTTTGTCTTCAAATCTTCTTTAATCTTCAATAAACACATGCACACCACAACTTGAATCTCTTGTGATCAATCACGCACAGAACGTAGTCTGTTAATAATGGATTATCACAAGACGTCTTTAGATCTACAAACAGTTCTAAAGATCCCGTCGACACTTCGATCTAGTTTGGGTGAATCTTATAACAGAAGAGAAGATTCTCAAGAATAAACAAACTAGGTGCAATCAAAGTTCAACAACCGTTAGTCAATCAAATCAAATCGAAAACTAATAATACTGCAATTATCTAGTTTCCCACCAACGGTACTCGTAAAGCTTCTTGATCCCACAAAAGTCTTTAAACTAGCGGTCGTAAGAGATTTCGCCTAATTAGGGTACTTTCCTCTCTGAATAGACGGATCCACCAGTAACAACATAACAAGGTATTTTGATGGATCTTAGGATAGTTTGCTCGAAATGCAAACTTGGGTATTTATAGACCAAGGAAGTTTGGACACCAAGGAATTTCCAAAACCGAAATATTCTTAAGATATGCAATAAATGTTCAAATCGGTTTTCATAATTCCTGGAAATGCTCTGTCCAATGTTAATCGAAATCTCTCTAGAAAATCTCCAATTAGTAAATGCACATTACCAATTTTTATTTTCCAGAGATATGCATTTTAATTGCTGGTAATTAAAAGCATATAAAATTAACAACCTTAATTAAAAGATTCTCAATTTATTTAGGTCCGGGATCTCCTTTAGTTATTAAGGAATATCTTTGAAAAATAAAAGATAAGAATTACTAAACATGTTCAAAGTATGTCGACATCTTATTTCTTTGTAATTTTCATATTTACAATCTTGGAACCGATTATACCACACTTCCAAACAAGTTTAGAATTGGTTCATCTGATTTCCAAGAACTATGGGATTGATCAAATATCGATACACAAATCATGGTTTTACGGTTCTACCAAACACAAGGATCGGTTCTACTATAATATGATTATGGGACCGGTTTTACATCGCTTATCGTGGATCGGTTACGTCAATTACCAGGACCGGTTACCATATTCTCATGGTATTACTTGTGATCGGTTACACTAGTCACTAGGATCGATTACACCAATTACCAGGACCATTTATTCCAATTACAAGGATCGATTACAACTCTTTTGTGATCGGTCATACCAGGATCGGTTACACTAATTACAAATATCGATCATACCATCTAAGGTGATTACTTAGGATCGGTTACACTAATAAAAGTCATACCAATACATAAGTCAGGCATTTTGACTAGTTTTACCAAGATACGGAACAAGTTATGACCGGTTCTACTAACTCACACATATTGGTAATCCAAAGATATGCAATGAATAACAATACCAATAAGCCTGGCGATTTCCCTTTTGATTCATAAAACAAGTTCATGAATGTACTTCCTTTAAACAAATGTAAACATTGTTTCCTAGGATGAAATATTCACCTTTACCCATACACATAATCACAATAGCATTCATACGATTATGTCGATGTCTTATATACGAAGTTCAAAAGATAAGCGTTATGCTTCGTATTCTAATTCCTCAACACTATGTCTACTAGAGTATAATTAGTCACAGCTTCGCAGTTATTTTTTCAATATAGCACGACTTGAAAGATACGTTAGGAATGAAACAGTTCAAGTCACAATATTACTAACCTCAAGAGGAAGGATGATGTCGTCGATGTAGCTTAATACTTCTTCACATTCTTCAAGTCTTCGAGTAATACTTGTATGCCTTATAATCCTAATCTTTCTGGCCTAACCTATATGAAGTTGTCTCTAGTATATAACAAGTTTACTCTTTAATTGAGTTTTGTTTCACTAAAATATGACAACCAAACTTGACATACCAATGCTTGGTGGGTTCAACCGAGCTATGCTCTAACAATATCCACCAAAAAATGGATCGCATAACTAGAGACTTCTTATGGGGACACGCCTCAACTGTAAGGAAACTTCATCTAATAGGATTTGATAAACTCATCAAACCTAAATCAAAAGGAGGATTGGGAAGTCGAAGCAGCAAATAGCATAACAAGGCCCTCCTTATGAAGAGAATCTGGAACATACATGAGAAACCAAACTCTATAATGGCCTCGTTGATAAACGAAAAATACCTTAAACATCAACCAATCCTCCAAAACATCCCTCCTCCTTCCTCGTCCACAAGCCCCCTATGGAGGAATCTGGCTTCCCTCATACCAACTCTGAAAAAGCATCTCTTTCACTGATAGGAAACGGCTCCACCACCCCAATCCAAGCAACCGGATCCCTCGCCCGAAAATAACATAGACCCAACACTTTTTACCCCATACAATCAGTAGCTGATATCATTGACCCATTAACCCGGTCTTGGAACCACGAAAAAGATGAGCATCCTCCCACCAAACACAGTGTAAAGAATTGTCAACCTTCACCTCCCACATGAGAACCAGCCGGATAGAATAATCTGGCCCTTCACAAAATCAGGAAAATACACGACGGCTTCAGGATACAAATTCCTAACAGACTTTTCAGACCAATTGCAGCACAACCCACCACCCCCTCCAACCAACTTCCTATGGATGCTCCCCTGACCACCAAAAGTACATCTTTTATTGTGGAAAGCACTTAACGAGGGTTTACCAACCCTCCAACTACTCAATCACATCTGCCTCCCCAACTCGAATATTTGCCCCCAATGCAATTTCGACCTCGAACCGCAAAGCATATCCTCGCTACATTGTCCGATCGCTATGGATCCGTGGAACCTACTACTTCCCAGGATATCCACTCCACGAGAGCACCCACCAAGGAATACCCACTTCAATAAACCCACAAACATCTATATCCCTACTTCTTCATGATAAAACCTGTAACGAAACCACCACCACATTCTGCTTTCTCTTCTAGTCCCTTTGGCTAGCTAGAAATGACGTCGTATACAACCAAAGAAAACGAACCCAACAAACATACTTAAAATGGCTACCCGCCTAAAACAAGAATACACCTGGGCTCAAAAGAACCTCCCACCGGTGCTACCAGGAATGCAATCATCTGCAAACACTATGCATCGGATCCCCAAGTCAATCACAATCTTAGTAGGATGGAGTAAACCCCACCCGGACTGGATCAAAATCAACACAGATGGAGCAGCTAGAGGACATCCGGGACTGGCATGAGCGGGAATTATTTGCCGAAACGAAAATGTTATCACAATCTTAGCAATTGCACAACCATTAGGGATAACAACATCGCTCACTTAGAAACTTGGGCCATGCTCATAGCGTCAAGAATAACTACAGATCGAGAATGGCCAAAGGTGCAATTCGAAACGGACTCGAAAAATCTTCTAAGGTTTTTAACCTCGACAACCGAACCACATTGGTACTTAAACAATATGATAGCGTAAATCAAGCTTATATTGGCCAAATTCCGCATCGCACCATAAATCATATTTACAAGGAAGAAAATCGGGCGGCAGACGGTTAAGCAAACAAAGCAGCCAGATTTGACAAAGACAATCGAAAATCTATCTACAATAATTTGGGACCACAAAACACCATTGTGTATTGGTCATATTGTAATGGCAAACTCTATGGGTACAATGTACCCTCGTGTTATTTCTTCCTAACTTTAATACAACTTCATGCTTCAAAAAAAAAAAAAAAAAGTAGAGACTTACCTTAGTACACAATTGGAACATATGACCGGGTGGCTAACTCAGGACCTAATTTACTCAAAGGGGATGATTATGATACAGTGGTATTTTCTAGAGAGGCTATTCTAGTAAGTGATTTTGGAATTGATTATGATAGTCGGACCTATGATTATTTTTGGGGGGAGACGGGTAAGATATTATGAGAAATATGTTAAATTAATTGTGCTCTATTTTAATTATTAATAGGAATTTATTAACCACTCGTATACCTATAATTTGCATTATTTAGTATTCTTTCACTTGTTTTTAATAACATTACTCTCATTCAGAAATTTAGATTACATTTAGCTTAACTCTCCCGTAGGAACAAACCCACTTATCATTGTGTTACTAGTTAGTGGAAAGAGAACAAAGGAATATTTTTTGCGAGTTTGATATCTTATCAGGCTTACCGAAGGAAACATGGAAACAACGTATTTATGGGAGAGCGTAGCCACATTGGTTAGGAGAAATATAAATTAATTTTACATGTTAACAAATGGGTAAGATTGATAGTTAGAGAACCAAATTGATATTGATAATCACATATTTCAATATTCTAAATCATTATTCACTAATGAAAGATGTGATCCTAGAAAAGAGTGAAAGCTTTCTAGTATTATGCTTAGTGTTATAACTACGGGGGGAAATGAAATTCTCATCACAATGGTCTCTCTTAAAGAAATCTGAACTGCTCTAAAGGAGTTAAGATTTCTTGATATCAGAGCATTGCTTGGTTGAACCCATCAAGCGTTGGTATGTCAAGTTTGGTTGTCATATTTTAGTTCCGACACTCGAGGTTGCTTGATTTGATTACTAGAGTCAATGTTGTTAGGTTAGACTAGGAACAATATAAATGTTGAGACTCACTCGTGTTACTCCGAAGAACCTAAAGATGTATCGGCATCAACGAACACATCATCCTTTCGTCCGAGGTTAGTAATGCAGACTTGACTTGTTTAATTTATATCTTCGTTTCTTTCAAGTTCGTATTCATTGAAAACATAACATATGAAGTATAGTTTGTTTACTTGTCTCTCGGTTATTGTTGACTTGGTCATTCTATGATCAAAGTGTTAATGAAGCATATACGAGTTATTTTACACAACTTTGGTATATTGGATTATAAAGTATAGTTTAGCTATTTGGCCTTCGTAGATATGACATAACACTAAGTGATAACTTTTTGTTATTTAGTGTGTTGAACTTTCGGGTTGATTGTAAACCTCGAAGACTATGTTTAATTTACATGGTTTAAGGAAGTAGATTTGTGAAATATGTTTTGTAGTTGAAAGGGAATCAAAGGATCTATTCTAGGACCGATCTCAGTAAACAAGGATCTTTACTAAAATCGATCCTAAGGATCTCTAGTAGGATTGATCCCTTACCAATGATCTCTATTAGGACCGGTCCCAAGGATCGATCTCATGGATCCCTAACAAGACCGATCCTTAGGTTAACCAACATAATAACGTGTTTGTTTGGGGGGTTTGGACTCATATTCCTAGGAATACTATTCCAAACCCGTGTTTGGAACTTGCAATAACCGTAGGAATATAATTCTTCGTTAATTTAGGTTCCCCCAAAATGGGGGAATAGAAAACCCATGTTGTAGGTGGGTTTATGATTCCCATTCCGGGAGAATCAATAATTTTTTCATTGAAATTACCGATCAAGTACAAAAGTAACTAAACCCTTTTTTCTCTCGTTTAAGGAAGAAACTATAATCTCATAAAGGTAAATTTTTATCGATTTTCATGGTGATTTTTTTTTGATCGATTCAAGACTAAATCTACAACACTACTACTATTTAACCTTCATACAGTTGGTGTACAGAATTATCAAAAAGCTCTTGAATAAATAGGTATATTTATTTTTGATAAAATCTTGCTACTTTCTATGATATTTTTACTGATTGCTGCAATGAATGAGATATGTTGTAGCAGTAGTTAAAAGTGTTTGCTTATTTTGTAGTCTTTAAAATGCATGCATAACAAGTGTATAATAAAATTTCTCATCCACTTATTTTGTAATCCTTAGGTAGACTACGGGAACATGGTTGTGTAGAAATTAGCTTGTGCATTTGTTTTGTGAGTTCAAATCAGAAAATAACTGGCTAAAGTATGAGGTAGTACGTAGTCAGTAGTGGTATCACATGAGGTAGTACGTAGTCAGTAGTGATAACACCAATGTACATAAATGTATTGGGTTATGAAGATTTTAGTTGAATCTACATACTAGTTAGGAGCTTAGGAAAAAAGTTTGATTTATTATATTTTTATAAATAAAAATTCAGTGAGTATATTTTTAGTCTAATTTACGAAAGGTTAATTGGGAACATGGGAGGAATATTATTCCTAATACATAGCCAAACATCATGCAAAAGAATAGCATTCCTTGGGATTTACTATTGATCATCGGGCGGGTCCCTTGATAGTAACTTTTGCGGTGAGGGTCGGATTTGGCTTTGCTCAAGGATGATATGGCCATAAGTATCTCTCGATCTTCCTTCGGGGTCTTTGATCAAGAACATGTACGACTTCATGTCGAAATTCCGTGGCTCGTAAACCTTTGTGATGATGATATTGGCATCGATCCACCATCAATAAACGTCTTCTCAAATTCAACTTGCGTGATATGGGCGGTTGTGAGGAATCCCCAGTTGGACTTCATATCATTTTTGTTAATCCCAGTCTCATATACAGGATTGGATGAATCTGATTGGGGGCCGTGAAAGCATCCCGCGCTGGCAGTCCTCAGGTGTAATTATCATGAGCCTATTTTCTCGTGGAAGATATGCTTCTATTGCATTCGCTGGTAAGGTGGCGATGCGTTTAAACTTCTAAAACTGAAGGAGCCTTCAGTCCCCAAGTGTAGCTTACTTTGATTGTATCACCTTGAATCCACGCCTCTGGGATTTGATACAAGCTTATTGTACTCTCCTGGATGCGATGCTGGGATGCTTGGAACATCATATGGACGAAGTATTCTGGATAACAAAGAGGTAGAGGTGAGAGAGTTATGTTTCTAGCGTGGCTTCCCCTGTGTCTTCAAGAAAATGTTTCAGCCGTCTCGGGAGTTATCTCATGAATCTTTGATTGTTGTCGGGATGGATCACAGAAGCGGATCCCCAGTCGTACTTCTCTTTAGTTACTGAAGTTGTTTTCTCTGAGTAGGCTTGGGATCCGTCTCGGCCTCGTAAAGTGTTGCAGGTGCCTTCCGATGCAGAGGTGATGATATCCTTATGCTACACCTTTGAAGAGTGGATGACCTTGTCGTGACTATGACTTTTTGGTTGGACCGTGTCTTTCGAGCTTTGACGGTGAAGGGATTCTCGTATAGAGCCTCGGTCCCAAGTGTGGTTTACATGGTTCTATCTTGTATGGTCGGTGGACGTTGACCATGATAAAGATTTCACCATCTTGCATCTGTACTTCCGGTGTCTCTATTACTTCTTCCACGAGAAACTAGAAAATTGAGAAGTATGGATTACCTTTGTCTGCAGTGGTTGTTGCTATCGTGAAACTCTGGCTGGTATCAACAAACGAGCAACGTTCTTGTCAGCAGATGTGATCAGAAAAGACTACATTGTCGTGGGAACAAAGCAGGTTGGTTGGAGCTGCATGGGCGTTCATGGAAGCAAAGTGGTTGGCTGGACGTGCAAGCCAGTAAAATTGTCCACGACCACGAGCTTTAGCGGAATGGCACAAGAAGTGGCCACAACTACGAACCTTGGCCGGCTAATCCTTGATAAGGAGGAGTTGAGACTACGGGCACGAACCTTGGCAGGGAGAGGCGTGGCGGCTACGGACACGGATCATGACAAGAAGGAGTGGAAGCTACGGACATGTACCATGGCAGGAAGGAGGCGTGGTTACGGGCACGAACCTTGGCTGGGATAGGCGTGGCGGCTACGACCACTGACTCTGGTAACATGCAAGGCTTTGCTCGGACATTATGGCCCAAAAGAAGGTTTCCTCCCTTTAATATAACTCATGTCCGTGAGATTATTTCTTCTTCTCATTCTCCTCTCTCTTTTTTTTTTGGTGAAGCAACTCCTCCTTGATTATATGTCTTTGGAATCTCGCCTATTGTTGCTTCCTTGATCGTAAGTGCAAACTTGATGTATTGACTTGATAAAAATTTGCAGATTCGTGTCTTCTTGCCAAAACGACCGTGAAATCTTCATCCAAGTCGAATGAGGTGTTTGACCTCTCATTCTTTATCTAAAAGGAATATCTAACATCTCGCAAAAATAATTTCTTGATTCGGAGTCCGTTTGGTGGGTGAAAAGTACCGACACCGAGAATTCGTAACTTTCCGGGAAGAATTCTATAGGTTTTCACTGTCACGTAGTCGAGAGTTTCGGCTGCCATTTATAGATCATTCATCGGATTGATGTGCCCTTTTAGTATGTTGTATAAGACTTCTATAAGAATCGTTTGGAATATGTCTCACTCCCGAGATTCTTCACCAATTAGCACCGATTTCAATTCTTCCCAGGGAAGTGTAAAAACGTCTCTGGAGTTCTTGCAAAACGACCCGTAACCTTTCTAAACTACATGACATGTCCTAAAACACTTTTTAATGAATGTTTAGGTTTCTAATGGACACGTTTGATGAATTTTATGGTTTGTACTTGAATCTCCATGCTTGAACCATTTTTGCTAACTATGACGCTTTTATAATTTTTCAGCGGGGTTACGACCCAAAATGGAGAAAGACATGAGGGAGTCTTGGAGATTACCATGGGTGACGTTTCTATGAGGTGTATCTCATTATGAGTTATACTTTAATGAATTAGCACCAGCAGTAGACTTGGAGGTGTTCCTGGATGGCTCCTTCTGGAGTTGGCGTTGTTCTGGTAACATCTGCTCCGTGAGTGCCTTCAGATATGCGAGGTTCTCCTTCTTGGTGGTAGCCGTGCCTACTTTTGCTTCTGAATTGAGGTTGATGACTGAATTAGATCTAAGATCCACCCTTCTTTTTCAAATGTTTGAAGAACTGATTTTGTGACCGAGAGGTTGATCTCCGTCTGTGGTCGCCAATTGTTAATACCCAAAAATCGCTCCTAGGCAAAACAATGTACTGTAAAAGTACTTTCTTTAGATATGAAAATCAAAATCGTACAAAACGAGCCTAAACCCAGGAGTTGGCCGTTCACGTTTTGCTTCGGTTACAAAGAGAGAAAATGGGTTGATCTTAGGGGAGGGAAAGCAAAGAAAGTTGAGGAAATCAGCGGTGATTGAATTGGGTGTGAGGTTATTGAACTATGGAAACAGAAGAGCTTGGGAATGATAACCTTGTTCTGTCTTCTGAATAGACATGGTAGTATATTTATAGTGAGAACACTCATTGTTTCCTCGTAAGTACTGGAGGTTGTGGAGATATGGAGATAGTGGGATAATGGTATGGTTACGCCCATGATGTTAGGGAAGTTTCTGGAAATCGTAAATCATCATTCCATTACTTATCCACTTCTTTTAACCGCTCTCAACCGTTGCCACTACTTGTAACTTCCTTATCATGGGATGTTTCCATGCCGCACGTTGCTGTAAACCACCAAACCAATACCCATAAGTCATTCCCCCATGTAACATGTTTTGATTTCTCGTAGGAATCATGGATTTGTTTTCTAGTCTTGTCTAGATTGTCACGATATACTTGCTGAGTAATAGCCTAAGCTAGCCAGACTTTGTCGAAGTGGCATATCTTGAAGAGACAACTCGGTTCCAAGGTTACGTGTGACTAATAATGAGTTTGCCATAAGATGGCATTGTAATCATCTAGCCATAATAATACACGTAGATAACATAATGTACCATGTTAATAGCTATCCAAGTCGTGACACGGGCCGCGACCTAGTAGATAGCCAGCCAAGTCGGCATGGACATGGGTGCTAGGCTTGGAGCAACATCGTGGCCATATGGCTAGGCTAGGCCGAGAGGGAAGGAGGTCGTAGCCATATGGCTTGTCTAGGCGAGACATGGCTAGCCTGGGCCTGAAGATAAGGAGGCCGTGTATACTAGCTTGACTAGGCCAAGAGAATAGAAGGCCATTGTATGGTTATGCCATGATAGGGGATAGGGAGGCCGTTGCTGTGATTAGGCCAGCCTAGGCCGGCTATCAAGGATATCGTGGCTGGTTAGAAGCCAGGCTAGGCCGGCTAGCAAGGAGACTGTGGTCATGGTTAGCCAGGACGTTAGACAGGGAGGCCGTGACTAAGAGGCAGGGTGTCTGGCTAGGCTAGGCTTAGGGAAAGGTAGTCGTGGGCCAGGCCAAACCGGGAGATAGGGAGGTCGTGGCCTGACTAGCTAGGAAGCTAGGCTAGGCAAGACTAGGAGCCAAAGAGGTAGTGGCCGGGCTCGAAGACGAGGGGAGGTTGTGACCATGGTTAGCTAGTTGGCTAGCTAGGAAGACAAGGAGGCCGTGGCCTGATTAGATAGTTGCCTAGCTAGGAAGACAAGGAGGGCGTAGCCTGATTAACTAGTTGGCTAGCTAGGAAGACAAGGATGTCGTGGCACGATTAGCTAGGCCGGGCTAGCTAGGAAGACAAGGAGGTCGTGGCCACGATTAGCTAGTTGGCTATCTAGGAGATAAGAGGGACGTGGCTAGCTAGTCTAGGCCAAGAGATAAGGGCTCATGGCCAACTAGTTGAGAAGTTAGTGATCGTGGTCATATATATTAGCCTAGCCAAGTAATTGGTGGCCATGGCTATGCGCGGCTAGGCAGTCATGGCCATAGTGCGTTGCCATTAGGTGGCTTAGCCATGAGGTGTGCCCATGGTGGCCTGGCTATGAGGTGTGCAATGGTGGCCTGGATATGGAGCGCGGCTATGTTGGCGCCGGCACTCTGTTTATAGCATACAAAACATATTCGAGGAATTCAGTTGTGGAAGTTCTGCGACTCGAAGTAATGTTCTAAATAATATGCTTCCGGTAGTACTTTTATTCAAAATGGCGTAGTAGCTTATCTTGAATATTCATAATATGCACCATCAGTGTAGACTGACTAATGCATGACAATTCATATGGTCGTACATAAGGTAATGAGAGTTCATCCGAGTGAAGCTCTAAAATCTTGCAGGCATATTAGAGGCCAGTATTTCCATTAGCTGGATACGCATTCTCAATTTTCTTGCGGAATATGATGTAAAAGTACGAATCTATAATTTTGATGTCGGGTCAGGAATTTACACATATTTATAAACATATATAGAATACTGAGATTTCAGCTGGGTGAAGCCCTAGTACATATATAACCATAGATATGTCTCTAATGCAGGTTTAGAGACGATTTTTACAAGTTTTTCCCTTGTCAAAAAACCACCATCTACAGGATTACAACTATAATTTTACAAAATCAAAAATTAGCATTCATTGAATATGTTAGAGCATCGCTTGGTCGAACTCGCAAGTTTTTTTATCTCAATCTTACCCAGTATGCGCACCCCATGGTTCGATTTCGTGAATGGGGGAGGTACGCATACCCCTGGAATTTGAATTTTCGAATGGCTAAGGGTACACATACATGGTACGCGTACCTCAATGGTCTGAATTCGCGGACTACCCATAGGTATGCCTACCCGGTACACATACCTTTCCAGTTCTGAACTAAGTAGATTCTCCTAAACTATTTTCACAAATATTTTTGGCATTTCTACAACTCTCATAAACACTTCTAAGATTACTTTGTTCACTAAATCACTTTGCGTTTATAAATCATGGTTTAAGTCTTAAGTATAAACGAACACCACTTATGATTGTAGCATACTTTCCAACACGAACATCATTATACACGGTTCCATAATCCTGGACCATAGCGTATATTCTTTTATGTAATTTTAAGGCGCACTTCTCACATGCTTACATGAATTCATAATTAGAATTTCATCTAAACTGAGAAAGTTCTTGTTTGGATCTCAAGTTACCTAAGCTTGAAATCTAAGCTTTCTAGAAACTTGAAAATCTATAATTAGAGAGACTCATGCAACATGATTTCTTAATCTCTGACACTCTTGTGTCCTAGTTTCATGCTAGAGTCATCATTTATAACCAAGGTTTCCTTTGAGAAACATAAATAGGTTACGAATTTGAAGACTTCACCTAGGGATTCGTGAATCCCGACCTGAATATTTTTTTACATGATAGTTCGTGTATCAGGATCTTGTTCTTTTTGATCTTCAAGGTTCTTGTCATCTCGATGAAGAACGAGATTGATAGGAATCACAAAGTTCTCTTCCTTTATGACTTTGTGATTTCTCAAGATTTTTTGATTTGTTTGGATTGTTCTTCATATGTGGTTAGTAATCTAGGCTTCCCAGCTAACTGAGTGGAAGTGTTCCGGATTTGTGAGGTTTGCTGGACTTTATCTATTGCAAACATATTTCCAAACCTAGATTGAACAATCAAAAAGAAAATCAAATAGTCTTATTGATAAGTGCTTAATTTACATGATTTTAGTGTTCATTCCATACTTGTTTTAGATATATTTCTTGCATTCTATGTTGTATTACTCTTGTTTTATCTTTTATTTGTTTATTTAGGTGAATCATCCAAAAGGAGTGGAAATTGCTACGAAAGTGCTAAAGAATGGAGTTTACAAAGGAGGGCCAAAGAAATGTGTTCAAATCCAAACTTTTTCACCTTTATCTTGAAGAGAATTCAATTACGAAAAGAACGCAAAAAGAATGAGGTCATTAGATATCGGGACGAAGAAGTTGTGGGCAAAACAAGATTAGAAGATTTGAAGTTCTGAGAGAGGTTCGGCTAATAACTTCATCAGCTCTGAGTCATTGAACCCGCAACATAAAAATCAAGTTTTGGAAGATTTTAAGTGTAAATGTTCGGCAAGGAGATGATCCAATGACCTAAGTCAAACCTATAAATGAGTTTTGAACAAAGTATCCGAGGAGAGGGTTCGGCTAATAAGAGAAACCATGAAGTGAGCCGAACTTTTTGAGCAAGTTTTGGACAAAAATACAAGAAGTTACAGAGAATGTTCGAGTAGAAAAAAGAGCTAGACGAACGGCTGATAAATCCCCACCACTTTTGATCCGAACCTGACACTCATCCCGAGCAAAATAACTTGTCATGTTCAGCCTAAGAAGTCCATACACGTT
>JAJJWW010007516.1:0-64600 GCA_023531295.1 Papaver armeniacum
CCAAGTGAGTATTTGACATCTTCAATTTTCCATATACCGTATTCTTGTTTTTTTAATAACAACAATTATTCCTAATTTCAATAGTTATTGGAAAGTCTGTTTTCTTTTGCACACTGGCTTACGATTGATATTTTAGTTCCATCATTTGAATTACTTCGCCAGTCAGGTACAAGTAAATGGCATATTAACATCCTTTGAAGAAGCGTGGATAAAGTTAAAATCGCTATAATGTCATATTACATCAAATGATTCATGTCAATTTTGTTCGAGTTCAACTGTATTAGGGCGATGGTCTTATAATGACCGTCTTACATGTATTCCTTTCGCCTAAACTCGGTTACAATGAGGATAATTAATAAGAAAATTATTTCCACAACAACTCTTTCCATTTTTGTATTGATTACTCCCTCTATCCTAAAATTTCTATCCTCTTTTCTATTTTCGTATCTCCTAAAATACTGTCCAGTTTCTGTTTATAGTCATATTTTTTAGTTAAACTCTCAAATATATCCTTCAACCTTTTATAATTATAAAATTATTTTAAATATCACCAATCTAAATATTAAATGATATCTTCCTCAATAGGAAACAAATATACTAAATCAATCCATAAATATTTTTATTTTTATCTTCTATTTAAATATTTCTATCTTAGATATTATAATTACTAATGTATTTTTCTTACATACTCCATATACTCATTTTAATTTTAGTAATAATATATCATTTAATAGGGGTAGTTTTGTACACTCCTCCCGTCTCCTTAATATCTTGACTTAGTCAAAGCGGACTAATAATTTAGGACGGAGGGAGTATAAAATTACTGAAAAATATCGAAATTATACTCCCTCCGTTCCACTTTAGGTGATGTTTTAGGGTTTTTTGTATGTTCCAAAATAGATGAGAGTTTAGCTATTTTCTCTAAATTCTCACTGATTTACCCCTGCTTTGGAATCACAACATAACATTCATTGCCTTTGTTATCAGTGAGAGATAATTAATCTAATTTAAGATTTTAAATCTATTCTCTATTAACTTATAGGATATTTGGTTATCCCAAGTGGAATTATATGGGGATTCATAATTTATAGTAGAATTTAAAAACAAAAAACTAGGATGTTCAAATTTTTAGGAAGGTATTAATATGGGCAGATTTGGAAAAAAATTACTCTCTTTGATGTTTCTTAATCTCCGTGAAAAAACTCTACAACATCATCTAAATTGTAACATACATAATTTATGGACTACTGGTTTCTAAGAGGGAAGAAAAAACTATTCTTAATGATTCAACTTAATGGGCAAGTAATTTGATAATAATCAAAGTAGTCTATTCAGTTCTAATTCGTTGTTTCTGATTGTTTATGTAATGAGGCTTTTTTTGATCATTTTAGGCTTAATTAATTACAAATAAATTATATTATCATAATACATTTATTATGCAGTTAGTGTTCTTAGTTCTCTGAGATACCGGCAAGCTCTTTTAACTAAAAGACCTTCCAATCGACGGTGCGTGATCATTCAGATATCCTCCATGGACTATCAGCTAAGTTAAACTTTCCAAAGAACAAAAACACCTTTACAAAAATGTGAAATCCATATTGTCTGGGATCACCAGAGCTATTTCTAAAATTTTGGTGTTACCTTACTTTCTAGTACTTGCATCCATTCTTACAGGTCGTAAACAACTGGCGGATATAATCACCAAAGGTAATGTGACAATCCCATGGAAGGCCAAGAACACAAATTGAAGAAACAATAAATACTCTCGAAAAACTCCCACAAGCAAGAATACAATATATCAACAGGTAGCATACTCTGTAGCATAAGCAGCAAGAATCCAAAGTCTCCAGCATATGTCAATACATTAGAGTAAGAGAATACAAAAACCTAGTATTTCTTGTAATAAATTCAATAAGTAAGAAATTGCTTACCTGTTGTTATACATTTCCTGTTGTCTATTTCAGTAATTGAGACTTTTAGTCACGGGTGATGGGGCAGGTTTTGGGCCTTTGCAACAGCGGATAGCCACTCTTCCTATAAAGGAGGGTGGCCTTGGCATTTACACTATGGCAGACACCCGTAACTATTGCTATCTTGCTTCCCAGAGTCAGACGGTGTCGGTACAAAAGGTGATCCTTGGTAGCTTATTCTCATCGGACAAAGGATCTGCTTATTAGTCTGCTCTTCAGAACTTCATCCAGGTATGTGGACTACCTTCTAACTATTGCGTTGATGATACTGCCCCCCTTCTATGCACTCCCTGGCAGTCACTTATTTTGATGCATTTAAGAAGCAAATCCCCATCCAATTCTCAATGTCTGCAAGAGATTCTATTTTATGGCAGCGTAATCGTGTCAAGCATGCACAAGATTGTCTTTTGGATGTACCCATTAGTGGGATGAGTCAATGCCTAGGACCAAGACATTTTAGAGTTGTAGTTTGCTATCGCCTTAGTATTCCCTTGTTTGTCGAAGGTGTCCTATGTTCTTGTTATAATAGATCCATGGATATTTTTGGTGATCACGCTCTTCATTGTGCCAAAGATGTTGTGCTCAAGTTTCGACACGACCTTGTACGTAACGTAATTGCTGACATATGTTACAAAGCTGGCGTGCCTGCGCGTAAAGAAGTTGCCCTTGGGTTTTTGTCTGATGATAATAGAGACTTCCCCCCTGCTGATATTCTTGTTCATAATTGGGAGAATGGCCGGGATGTGTGTATGGATGTTACAAGCGTCTCGCCCTTCACAGGTGAAGGAATTCGTGCTTTTATACCGGGCCAAGCTATTTCGAATGTTGTTTTGCGAAAACGAAATAAATACTTGGATCGATGCACTTCGCATGGTTATGGTTTGGGTGTTCTAGCCTCCCACGTTGGGAGAACTTGGTGAAGATACTTTGTGTTTTTTTAAGAGATTGAGGAATTGTCTTGTTAGCAATGATGCTAGTAGTGGTGTAGGTAAATTTCTTTTTTGTAGATTAAGTGTTGTCATTCAAAAAGGTGTTGGTGCTCAGCTTGTTGGTAGGCTACCAACCAAAGTTTTGTACGAGTCTAAAAAAAAAAAAAAAAAAAAAAAAAAAACTTTCTGGTACTTGTTGTTGTTGATTAAAAGTTAATAACAACAAGAAAAATCAGATACTTTTACACAAGGACGGAGCCAGAAAATAAATTAAGGATGCTATATTCTATTAAATTTTATTGGGCTAAATGCTAATTTTTTTGGTGGACTAACACAAAATAGAAATAAAATGAAGGGTTTTATTAAAAAAAATAAAATGGGGGTGGGGAGCTAGAGCCAGGGTTAATCAACCTTTGACTTCGCCCCTGACTTTACATAAACATCATTATATACGTGCTTCATACGACTGTAAACCTTCAACTAAAATCGCCGATCATTGGCAAAAGTAGGATGACAAGTCCAGGTGCATAGATGTAGGTGGAAGGTTTTGGCACAATGATCTCCCATTTGCGATTTGCAAATGATACTCTTTTTTTTAATTAATGTGAATGCTGAGGAAATTAAAAGAATTTTTATTATTCATTTTGTGTTTGAGGTTTTTGCTAGCATGGAAATTAATTTAGAGAAAAGCACAATAATAAACATTTTTTTTTTTGTAAAGGTATAAAAAATAAGAAAGAACTTATTTATAGCGTTAGTAACATGGATTACATGGTAAGTAAATCCATCTAATATGGGAATATAGGCTTTCTCAATATTAATATAGATTTATTTACCAACAGATTGTGCTTAATACAAAGAGGACAAGTTTCCGCTAATAGATGTCCTCCCCTTATTCAAATATTTTGTCAAGCTTTTGCAATCTCCTTCAATGTTGAAGGGCTTAACTACTTCTCTTTGGCTCATGATGCTGCATGTAGCAAAGCTAATGCTTGTACTTTTTAGGGTGTCATTGCTGATGATGATACCTACTCTTGCATTTCGAAGGAATCTGCATCATTAGTAGAAATTAAGGCAAATCCAGATAGGATGTCTTTCCAAGCGGCGTCCGCATTAGTATTAATTTCTCTTAAGACAATCTGTTTCCATTTGTCCTTTCTCTAAGTCATCTTGGACTTCGGTTGAGAAAAGGTTGGATTTTTCTTGGACCGGTAGTTTATATGTCTTTGAATTGTTAAGGTCGTCTGTAAAGAGGAGTTCTGCTGATTCTGAAAAACCTTCATACAACCCTCTTTAAATAAACCACATTTGGTCAAGATTATTTCTATATTAATTGTGTTGTATGGTTCTTGCGTCCAACATTCACAAATATCCAGAATAACAAAAATAATATTGAAATTGGATTGGACAGGAAAAGAGGGCAATAGCCAAACAACTTTAACGTAATTACAACGGAAGAAAATATATTCCACAATCTCATCGTCCTCATATATACCCAAAGAGCGAGAGGGAGGAATATATGTCATTATATCCCAAATTCTGTGATTGGTAATTTTGTAAGTATTTCTAGAAAATAACTTAATTCTTTGTGATATTCCAAAAAAAATAAAGAGAAATCCGTCCTCGATCCAATTGGTAAAAGAAATACCTAGAAATATTTTAATAAAGATAAAAAGATAAAGAGGAAGAAAATAAAAGCGATAAAAAGTTCAAAACCTTAAAAGTGTCGATGCTCGGATAGTTTTCTTCGGGAGTAGATTCGAGAAGCACGAACCATCACAGATCTCCCTTACTTTTTTTTTTTTCATAATCTCTCATTACTTTCTAACTATAATCATTTTTTTTCTATTTAGAATCTTCATTTTTTAGTTTGTCTGGGCTTGAGATTTCTTCCATTGCTCGTTTGCCTTGAGTTTGTTTTAAATCTGTATCTTAGTTTCCAGATTTTGAATCCCACTTGTAACTGATATTTTCTTATTATCTCTAGTAGCATTTAAGGGATATGTTATTAACATCATCTTTAATAACAACTGGAACTAAAGAAGAAATAAAACCGGCAACACCAACATCAATAATAACAACAATCAAAGATACTGATTTATGCACAGATTTAGATCTCTTCCGACCGACTCGGATTGGGCCACTTATCCACAATTACTTTAGTTTAGTTTTAGTTTGTTACTTTAGTCACTTTATCATGGAAAACCATGATTTGCTGATCCTGGCAGCTTTGCCTAGTGTATTACTGTTAAATTGTTTGGTGGTATTTTTAACAATCCAAACATGATCTTTTAACTTAGTTAAGAAAAAGCGTATGAAATGGATAGATCATTTGTTGCTCCTAACATCTCTACTCAGTGTAGTTATGTTAAATTGTTTGGTTTTGTTTATAACAATATAAAAAAACAATCAAAACATGGTCATTTAACCCAATTTTGTTTATAACTCGTCCTTGGGATAAAAAAAGGTTGTTCTAGTTTCAATGGTAAAACGACCTCTTATATAGTTGGAGAAGTTACACTACAATCAACAATGTTGCTGATTGTAGCTTAAATTATAATGTAAACTCGTATGACCTGGTAAACTTGTATAGTCCCGAAACAAATCAGATTCGACTCGATGCTCTAATGTATTGATCTTCCTCCTATTTTCCGGGAAAAAAAAGAAGAAACATTCTACAGTAGATATACGAAGGTTAATAAATGTAAGATTTAATAAGTTGGGACTATGATTTTGTATCAATATGTAAAGGTTATTAATATATAAAGCATTAATATATGGAAGTTCTACTGTATATGCATTTGGACATTTGAGATTCTCTCTTCTCCTCTCTCGCTCCTTCTTCTTCTTCAATAACAAAACCATCAAGAACAATCTTCTCTGCTCAGATCCGGATCTAAGCAGATTTTTTCACCATTTCTTGTTTTCTAGGTTAGTTAGTAGTTTTAGCTTAGTTTTTATTATGTTTTCTACTTATCCACACCATTATGGTGGTTTTGTCTACTCTTTTGAGGTTTATCTTCGCTTTAATGGCGGTTCTTGGTTATTGGGTTTGTAATTGCAGGAAATCCTACAATACACACCTCACAAGAATTCATAATATCTAACACATATTTAAGATCAATAACCAATCTCTTTATTAATTGAGTTAGAAATTTTACAAGAAGGAAGTGAAATCAAGAATGTTATTGCTACTCTAGACCTTCTCTCTCCTCTAAACTTCTCTCCACTCTCTAAAAAGATCTCCCTCTTTTCATAAGCCTATTCGACTCTTTATATAGGACATTACATAATGGATGACAGCTAAGTTGTCCTTTATTTTCGGATCTGACTTGCGACATTCTCGCAAGTGTACAAATGTAAAACCTCGCAACACTCCTAAATCTCGCTAGGTCTTCACATCTTTCTCGTGTTACAGGTTGTCGTCATCCGTTGCGTCATTTATATTACTCGTCTGCGATGTCTTCGCAATGTGTCGTTTATGGATTTCGCAAGGGCGTTGATGTTGCGATATTCTGATCCTACATCTTGCCTCTTCTCATGTCTTCTCTGCGAAGGAGAGAATGTCATGAGAACTAATCTTTCAAAATGCCGAGTTGTTCATTTCATTACACGACAAGATTAGTAAATTAAGCACAACCGTTTACACGTGTTAAATTTTCCCTTTTTACCGGCACTTTAAATGCTAACCGGTCATCATTTTTTGTCTATTTAAGAAGAGATCCATCGTAAAAATGTCTTCTTTCTTTTACTTCGTCTTCTTCATCTGTAAATCTTCTTTTTGTCGTCTGCAATTTTTTCACTGTTCATCTTTTCATAAATCCTCTTCATCTTTCTGCTACTGTTCCCATGGAGCCATCAAGGTTTGTTTATTTTGCTGAAACTGATCTTCTTAAAATTGATTTTCTCTACTGAAATTATTTTATTTGATATTGTTCATCTTTAGATAATTCCCATACTGTTTCTGTTTCAGCAAAAACACTTCCAGCACCAAGTTTACAATTCAGAACCCTAATGTTCCCAAGAGTTCGCAACAAAAATTCGTTGTGAACAAAAGGAAGCCTGCGAATAGCAAGGTATTAAGAAACACTTATTCTTTTAATAACAATATTGTTGCCTCTGTTTCTTATATAATTTGTAATTCGCAGGGTGATGCAAATGTCGAGAGGCCCCCAAAAAACCTCGCCATCCTAAAACTGTTGAAACAGCTGTTTCATTTCCTTTGTTTAAACTTTCAAAAACACCTCCTGCGATATCTTTGCAGGTGGAATCCCCTCTTCTCATTTGCGAAAATGTCGCTGCAGATTCATCCCTGTTTCTAGCGCCATATGTAATTGCAGGAAATCCTACAATACACACCTCACAAGAATTCATAATATCTAACACATATTTAAGATCAATAACCAATCTCTTTATTAATTGAGTTAGAAATTTTACAAGAAGGAAGTGAAATCAAGAATGTTATTGCTACTCTAGACCTTCCCTCTCCTCTAAACTTTCTCTCCACTCTCTAAAAAGATCTCCCTCTTTTCATAAGCCTATTCGGCTCTTTATATAGGACATTACATAATGGATGACAACTAAGTTGTCATTTATTTTCGGATCTGACTTGCGACATTCTCGCAAGTGTACAAATGTAAAACCTCGCAACACTCCTAAATCTCGCTAGGTCTTCACATCTTTCTCGTGTTCTGGTTGTCGCCATCCGTTGCGTCATTTATATTACTCGTCTGCGATGTCTTCACAATGTGTCGTTTATGGATTTCGCAAGGGCGTTGATGTTGCGATATTCTGATCCTACAGGGTTGAGTTCTAAGATCGATAGTGATGTTGTCCAACGACGAAATCTTCATCTTCATCGGTGATTTCTTCGACGACGGAAACTTCATCACTAGTTTCAAGAGATTTGAGCAAATCACTCCTAGCATATCTTTCTAAAGAAGAAAAACAAACTAAATGGTTGGGATTTACGTCCGAGAAAAACCATTTTTCCTTCGGTTTAATCGGATCTTATTCATACTTGTATTTTCCTTACTCCGGTAATCCTTCTCTTTTTCTTGTCGGATTTCTCGGTATTATACTTTTACGGTATGTTCTTGTTACTTTGTATACTTTTATTTTCGACATAAACTCATGATAACCTCGAATTTCCATTAATGAAAATGTTCCTTATTTATAATAAAATATTTAATCATGACAAATAATTTTGTACTTAAACATCCTGGCTTGATTGGGGTATACCCAAATTTAAATGGACATGTGCCCTTACTAAGGGGAGGCCAAAACGTGGTAAAGTTACTTTAATACCCCTACACTAATTAACCTAAAACTAAACCCTAAACTTAAAAACTAAAAACTGATTAATCTTCCTCTAATCCTTCTTCTCTAATCCCTCTCCTCTTCTCTTTCATTCTAAAAACCTAAAATCAACCAAAATTTTCAATTTTGATTTTCTACAAAAAATGGTTGATTCTAAACAATCAAGCAGCAAGAGAGATTCAACAGGTAACATGAAAAGATCCAAATCAGAGGGAAAAGGTAAGGGAAAGGTTGGAACGAGTAAACCCAAGAATGCAATCCTTGAAGATGCTGAAAAGAAACCCCTACAGGCGAAAAGAAGATTGTAAGTGATTTATAAACTCAAACACATTATTTTTTTTTGTTTTATATGATTGTTAGATTAGGTTAGAAATCGAAAATTATGATTCTCAGGTTTTTGGCCGGCAAGGTCGATAGTTGAACAACACACCGACCATTGGTATTTTGAAAGAGCCGGCATGGTCTCAGGATGAATAACCTGCCGACTTTTCATCAGAGCCATGGCGACTGTTGGACAATAACCAGGGCCGGCAGGGTATAATAACCAACCATGTCGGATTATAATTGGTCGGCGTGGTTTTAGACTTGTACCATGCCGACGTTAGGCCACATAAACCTTAATTTCCTTTATTCGGCATCTTTCATAAATAGGACAATTCCGGTTGTTTATTTGTCGGCAAGGTAGTTGGTTAACACCTTCCCGACTTTAATGTAGTCGGCAGTGTAGTTGGTTAACACCTTGCCGACTATATGGTGGTCGGTACTGTTTAGTTTATCGGCCTTGCCGGCCAGTGGATGACCAAATGTGTAACAATATTCATGTCTCTCCCGCTTTATGTGTATGGGTAAGTGATGAGGAATTGATTATTTTTCTTTGAGAAACAAGGAGAACAGTAATTAATTGCTCATCGTTTCCCTATACACCTAAAGTGGAAGGGAGAAGAAAATTGTATTCACTCAAATCATGAATCGACCAATATCTTGAGTTCAACAGTGTTGTGTTGTTTGTTTTCATATATCTTATTTGTGCATTGTTTAGGTTCCCAGAGGAAACAAAAGAAGATCTACCTTGTCTTGTTAACAATGCAGAAGAGCTATTTGAACTTTTTGGACACAATTTATCCAAATTTAGAAGATCCTAAAGATGAAACTGAAGAGAATTGCCCGTTTAGAAAGTTATGTTTGATGGGTAAGGAAAATCCAGAAGAATTTCTAAGGTTTATGAATAGTCCTAGCAATCCCCTCAACTATGAAGAATGCACATCATCAGAGGAGGTTGATCCAAGAACTTTTTCAGGGCATGTGACTTTTCCGGGAGTGAACCCCTATTACAATGAGGATGGTGACTACATAGGTCCGGTGAAGGGGAAGGGAAAAGCAAAAGCGATGTCGGTGAAAAAGCTAGTGATGGGGAGGAAGATAACAACAATGAGAAGGATCCTTGAAATTCTTAAACTTTATTATGTTTACTTGCTTTAGAAACTTTATTGTGGTTTGAACTATTACATTATGTTTTGAACTCTTAGATTGTTGTTTTAGACTTGTTACACTTATTTTAATTTTCAGTTTTAGTTGCTTTAGAAGTTATTATTTTGTTTATGCAGTTTTTAGACAAAATCTTTGGAGGTAGGCATGGTATGAAGTCTCTACCTTGCCGACCGTACTTGAGGCCGGCATGGTATGAAATCTATACCTTGCCGACCTAAATGTTAGTTGCACCTTTTAGGTACAAAGTACAACCCATTGAATGCTCAACGGCTAGAAATTTCAAAATCAAGATATTAGGTATGTTGTTATTATAAAATCATTCCCAACTTCATCTTCAACCTTGCATAAAGAATGGAAGTTTCACCACCAAATATTTGTAGTCTTTGTACACTAAGTGGTCATTTTGCAAACGATTGTCCCTTTGAAGGAAGCAAATGCACTATTGAAGGTTGTAAGGGATTCTTATTTCTCATGAAAGCTGCAATAGGAGGTGTATATCATCCGTATGCTTCAAAATGCACTTGTTTTGGGTTTTTCTATTGGATAGATGAGCGTGTAGCTCCGTATGAAGATGAAGCTGCTAAAATCAACCTTCTACCATGCACAGATCCATGTTGCGACGGTAAGATAAAGCTAATTACCTCTCCTAAGAAATTGTGTACCGGAAAAGATACTATCTATGTCCCAAATGTGTTAGGGTAAAGTTTTTAACGTTTGTATGCTTTAATTAAGGTTTGTATCCGATGTATAGTCGGCATTGTCCTAAATTAGAAGCTTGTCGGCGCCCTCATAGTCGGCATTATCCTATATTAAAAGCTTTCCGACGGTTGTTTGTCGGCATGGATATTATAATACACCTTAAGGCTTTATAGAAAATAATATTCATGAACAATTTTTGAGGGAGTTCTTAGCGGCATGGTTCTCCTCAATAACAATGCCTAGCGCAATAAAAGCCGGCAACCTGGCAAAACCAGGACCTTGCCGGCTTGATAGAAAAAAACATCCAGGAACAATCTTTTTAAGAGAGTTCTTAGCCGGCATGGTAAATTTCATAAACATTGCCGGCGTAGAAAGCGCCGGTAGCTTGTCAGAAGCCTGACCTTGCCGGCCATATCAGGCAGCTTTTTCCTGTACTGTCATGCATTGCGGCTGTCAGTCTGACGAAATAATACCGTGCCGACCACAGGAGAGCCGGAAGGTTTGGTAATAAATATGATGCCGACCAAATGAGAATACACCCAAAAAAACACATCCATTTCATTCATTTGTAGCACTCCAAAGTACATTACACAAAACACGCATGCGATTACAAAAGTACTCCAAAAAGTACGAATGTTTTGTCTAGTACTCCATTGTACACTACACAAAAAGCTTCTTTATTCCCTAATCATAATCACTCCTCACTCAAATCTATTGGAGGGAGTTCATTCAAATCTATTGAACCTCCTTTAGTCAAATCTATGGGACATTCCCTAGACTCATCTATAACATTCCAAAGGGCCATGTTGTCCTCATAAATTTTCATCCATTCCTTGCTCTTGTTGTTTGTGAACTTCTCCCACAAACTAAACCTACATAGAGGAGGTAATGGATATTCCTTCTTGAGTTGTAGACCAATAAAATGAATTTTATCCACCAAAGCAATGACAATTCTTCTATGCTTGAGTTGGTCCACGCAAACCGCATGTTTCGGTGCAAATGCTATAGATAGTCCCTCACTAAAAAAATGTACCACGCAATTCCAAGTATCCGCCAATAGATGGCCACACTCCGGCATTCTCAACCAATGCTCCCATTTGATCGGTGCATTTCCCTCCGGGCCTTTAACACTAGTTAGCAAACCTTTGAAAGTTGCTTCTTTCTCCTCCATGGAACCTTCTAGCATCATTGAGATATGGAACTCCTTGTCGTTTTCTACTCCAGCGGACATCTTCTTTCTAATGTATTGGCATTGGGTGAGATTCTCTTCAACCGCTCCACTTAGGTGTCCCAATTGTTGCGAGATAACGTGAAACCCACAATTTCCATCTTTCGGAACATCGTCGGTACCAATCACAAAATCTTGAATAATTGGAGGGAGTTGATTGCGATACTTTTGCAACACCGGTTGTACTACCTTCTTTGGAAGACCTTTTTTTTTCGCAACATCTCCTTGGCTTGCTTGACTCTCAAGAGGTAGAGTTCCATTTGTATTCAAGTTAGAGACGGTTGGTGTAGTTAAATCCTTCTTTGGCCGACCCCTTTTCTTTCCAACAAATTCCACGCTTGCTTGACTCTCAAGAGGTAGAATGCCATTTGTATTAAAGTTAGAGACCGTTGGTGTAGTTGAATCCTTCCTTGGACGACCTCTTTTCTTTTTAGCGGGCTCCTCCTTGTATTGCGCCTCGGTATAAACATGTCCGGATGGATCGCACTTTGTACTCAAATGCTCTTTAATGTTTTCCCTTTTGGATTGATCACTATTTCTACTTAAAAACTCTTTGATTTGTTCTCTTTCGGATTGATCTTGATCGCAATTTGTACTAAAAAACTCTTTGATTTGTTCTCTTTCTTCCACCCTCGTCTTTTTGGTAGTTGGTCTACCATTAGGATCTTGTTTCTCCGGTTCTTCAAGTTCTTCCATAAAGGGTAAACAATCGGCATCAACTTGTGCTTCATAGTTTGTTTGTCCAACCTATTCATCTTGGGGAACTTTTCAATGATTATTCTTCCAAGTTCCATGTTGCCAAACTCTTCACCGGGATCTTCTCATGGAGCCGGTTTGAAAGATAATTGCTTCCAATAAGGATCGATATCATCAATAGGAATGGGAGTTTTATACCTACCAAGCATATGACGACATGGAAGTCCGATAGACTTCATTATCCTACACTTACAAGGAGTGTTCGGGTCATCATACTTTTTATACTTTTTAAACAATGCGAGATGTTTCATCATGAAACGTATTGCCCAATGCGAGACGTTTCTATGTATACCAACAAGCAACCAATCATCCTCCTTAAACTCCTTCAACTTAGGAAGCTACTTTCTTGGAATTGTTTTTTTATCTTGTCGATATCATTATTAGTGTACTCATGGATAGCATGTTGCACCGTCACAATCCCATTTTGACTCGTGAAAAGTAGACCTTTTAGTCTCCCATGAGCTTGCTCTACCATACTTGTGGATTCAAGTTTGAAATGTTTATATTCGTAAGTATAAGCATACACAAACCTCTCTTTGTGTGGCCTCAACCATTGTTTCTTGCAATATTCCACTACTTTGGGGTAATTAGTCCCCCAATCATCCTCAAAATCCTTCAAGTTTAACTCATATCTTCCCACACTCATCGACCAAACCACCTTATCCCACGCTTTCATGAATAACCCAAACTTAATCTCACCTTCTTTCCATTCTTCGTCTTCTTTCTCTTTCCACTTCTCTCGCTCCTCTTTAGTTAGTTTGCTAAGACGTTCATCTTCCTCTTTTTTACGTTTAGTTCCTTTCTTTGCTTTCGGTTTTTGGATATGACTTCTACAATTCTTTCTAAGATTGCATTGTATATGCCAAGTGCAAAGGAAATTTTGTGCATTGGGAAAGACTATCCTCACGGCGTTCATTATTTCTTGCTCATTGTCGGTGACTATAACCCCCGGAGTTTCGTCTTCGTGGTAGAGAAGCTTCAAAGTTTCCAATGCCCAAATATAGCTATCATCCTTCTCACGATCCATAAAACACCATGCCACCGTGAACGATTGCTTATCCGAGGTTTGTCCTACAATGTTCAACAAAGGCATGTTGTACCTATTCGTCTTATAAGTACAATCCATGAACAAAACTTGGTAAAAGCAACGCGCCAATTGAATCATATCGGGATGCGCAAGAAAAATACGATCCACCTTCCCCTCCGATGACTCATGGTGTCTCACCGTGTATTTGTATTTGTGTATTAACCATTGTGATTCTTCCATCACCTTTCTTCCATCCCATTCAATTCTTTTAATAGTTGCCTTGTCCGCATAAATTGTAGACAATGAAGAAAGGTTACGCGGGTCATCCCTCTTGAACTTACTTAGGAGCTTACTTGGTTTAATTCCCCAACTTGTTATTACTTGTTCGAACTCGTGCGGTTTTAACTTGGCAACTTGAAAATGCCCAACAAGAGTTTCCGGATCTTTATGGTTATGCCAACCAACATCAACTCTACTCATTCTCCACACGTTGTCGGTTTCTTTGTTCCTCCCAAAAATAATCTTGAATGGGCATCCACACTTCTTTGACTTCGTCTTGTACACCCTAGTCGTCTTCTTATCATACACATAACCCTTTCTCTTGTGACTTTCCTCCGGCAACCCATAACACTCGCATACCATTTCAAACCGCGTAGATTTTTGTTGGGTGTTTTTCACTAGAACGCACATCTTCTCTTTTGCTTTCTCAACAATCCAATTTACCGCGTCGTCTTTTTCCTTCCATTCCAAATCATTAGCATAATGTTCGGAAGTATCGGGACCCCTAATTTTCTGAGCTTGAGGCTGATCCGCCATAGGTACCAATGCCACAATCTACAAAACATCAAAAGTTTAGTTGATATGTATTACCAAGGTCGGGAGGGTCGACATATAAAAAACTGTCGGCTAGAAAAATTCGGCACGTAAGAGAATATAAACATTGCCGACATGGAAACAATCGGCAAGGTCTGAAAGTGTTTCAAAAAAATGGACGTCGGCAAGGTTCAAATTTTCTACATTGCTAGGCATGGTCTTCGGGGTCATGAAAAGTCGGCACGTTGTGCAAAAGTAAAACCAAGAAGCTTTTACGACCGGCATGATCGACAAGCGTCGACCTTGCCGACCATATACAATAGAATTGAAAAAAAAAAAATCGATCATTTGCATGGAAAAATCACAATCTTCACCACCTAGGTTGTCTACCTGATTACTTATGACTCCATTCTCTTCTTCTTGGTCATTGGATTCTTCGTTTGGCTCAATACATTCATCACTTCCATACCCATCATGAGTTTGAGGAAAATAAAAGTGAGGGTCATGCATGTAATCCATTCGATCATGGTGCAGTAGATCATCATACAAGTACTCATTTGTAGGAGGAAAGTTAGAAGACTCCCCCACTTCAAAATCAGGATTAGAATCACTCATCTCACAAATTTCACAAAAACCCTAACACCCCCACCCCCAAAATCTCCTCTACTACTTCATACTAATTTTCTCTCTAAATGATTTCTAAAACCCAACTTATAACTAAATCAACTAACTAATCTAACTATTTTAACTAATCTAATCATTTTAGTTAAATTAGAGTTAATCATTGTGGGGGCATTTTAGTCATTTAGAAAAATCTAGGTTAAGAGGTAGCTTGGCTTTGCTTCATAATGACCTGATTTTGTCTTATTGGGATACCCCAATCTCGCCAAGTTAAACAGTACTAACGGTAACAAAATATACACGTAGTTTGGCTAAAATTTCACGTGGTGCTCTTATCATTTTTGTTGTATCACTATCACCCCACGTTTTAATCTCTGTGTAGTGTGTACTCGTTTATTGTCGAGCACTCGAGCTCCTGGAAGTTTGTTTTCTCACAAGAAATCAAAAACGAATCTGAACACGGGCAACAAAGTGATTTAATAATGCCTTAGGAAGTACACTATTACCTTGGCAAAGCTGCAATGATCTGAAAAGGTTTGCTGAAAGATCAATTCGACAGGACAGACTGAGTAGCAGGATACAACGTGCAATATTTAAAACGAGTCACATGAGTAACTCAGTTTACTCAGGATACAACGTGCAAACTCAGTTTACTACCTAAGCAGGCCGTTCTCAATTGAGTCAATTCATTCCGGACCTACTACTTAGTACACCAAGTCACCACCATTGTGTACTATAATCCAACAATGGAAGGCCGTCCGAGTTTTTTTTTTTTTTTTTTTTTAACTAGGCATAGGCCCGTCCTGCCCCCTGGCAGCTTAGCCACCGGCTTACTCCCCCTGAGCAAACTCGGCCCCTTCCTCATAGTAAAGTTAGTATAATTACACGAGATCTCTAATGTTTGAGCGGAGACTCGAACTGCTCCTACTTGAAAGTCAGACTCCTGGCCAACTAGACTAACCCCAAATGGTTAAGGCCGTCCGAGTTTTTTTTTAGAGTTTTCCCAACAAAAAAATTGGTTTCAAAATGAATAATTTTGAAACTGATAGGAACAAGTGTCAACCTGTGGACCCTGTCCCCCACTCAAATAGATAAATGAAAATTTGACCGGAACCTTTCAGTTCTTCACAGAGACGATATCTAGCACAAAGAATCAAAAACTGCGCCCACCTGATCTCATCTAGACACCTGAGAAACGGGATATATCTATAGTCATATTCCACTCTCAATCAAGGCAAGTATGTAAAGTTAGCCTTTTCTCCTAGTCGCCCCCGTGCGTGCCTAACGAAATGTACCGGTAATTGATATGTTAGGTAGAATTGATTCACCTAACGCCTGACGGTTGTGGTTTGTAAAAGTTGATAGTCGCCAAGTGTATTTCGTTTTGTGTATTCCTCTGTTTCTGTGATTGTCAAATTTCTATAGCAGTGCGGATGCCCTATTATTGCATTTGACTAATTCCGGTAAGGTTTAGAATCAGTAGAATAAAAAATCAAATAGAATAAAGAAGAACGCGTAATTGGGGATATAGAAACTAATTGGGGGATATAGCTAAATGACAAAATAGGGATCCAAATATCCTAGCTAGGTTACCCCTTATATAATTAAATTATTAATTCCTAATCTAACCCTCCCTAATCATAATTAGTTATTAATCCTGATTAGTAAAATATTAATGATTTGGGGGATATAATTTGTGTATTTATGTTTACCAATCCACACAAACAAACATAAACCAAACTAATACTATCAAAGTATCACATGATCACTCGGTTCTTGGCCTCTTGTATACCTTCTTCTTCTTTTCTCCCCACAAGTCTTTTGCCTCAGTATCTTCTATTTGGTCTATCTTTTTGACGACGTTCTCCATTTCTTTCTGGGTCGACAACTCTCCTTTCTTGCTCTTCTTCTTAAAGAACCTTGCCAAGTTTCCAATTCTCTCGATTTGTTAAAGGATTTTTCAACATGTATTTAGTATGTACAATTTTATAAGTTGATACATATAGATTAAGTGAATAGTAATGAACGCACCAACAACGTAACTTGTTGTAGAAAGTCCGGTACAATATCCGGAGTTGTGGAGGGACGTCTTTGGTGGTGGAGGGACCTCAACAGTATCCAGGGCGTACAACATAAGGATGTGAGTACTGTAGATGCCCGTTTAGGAATGTTGGTTCACTATCAAAACCGTTCTCGGCCAATTCCCAATCATCCTTATCCAAAGACAAGTTCTTCTTCTTCCCTTTCGATCCAATGTGCAAGAATTGGTTTCTGGTCGTAGCATATACCAGTATGGTTCTCATTTGATTGGCATTTAGTAAAGTCGTGAGAATATTTATGATAAGATGTATCCGTGAGATCTTTCGCTTGTAACCGAGGTTGGCGCATCACGCGGAGAGGGTTATGCATAACAAATCCTTTTGGATGAAAGAACGGTCCGTTGTAAAATGAAACATTTTCATGTCTACGAAGGTGAACTCCTCGACATTCCTATAAGGGTCAAACACAACATGTTCCATGAAAACGAGTCCAAAGCCAATCTCATTTTTAAAAACCGTTTCTTGTTAGGCGAAGGGGTATTTTGGAAGTAGTATTTCCGAGCTAGAGCCATATTCGGTTGGTAATCACGCCAAATCTCCAATCCTTTATACCCTATGAACAAATCTCGGAAGTGTTCATAAGCCCACACCTGTGCCCATAAATTGTATAAGAAAATAAATAGTTGGAAACTAAAAAATGTAATGATAACAATCACAAAATATGTAGTTCCCTATACCTGAATCACAGTGAAATTCCCATTAAATTGACGGCCTTTCGCCTTAGAAACTCGATGCATTTCTGCCAAAAAATGAGCTAAGAAAGCAGTGCCCCATGAATACTTATGAACGTCTTCCAACGGATCCAAGTACTGTAGGTTGTTCATATGCACCCTGTTACCATTAGAGTCGGGAATATAGCGGTTCCCAAAATGAACAACATATATGCAGCGAGGTTTGTTGAGCTTGTCGGGGAGTCAATTCCCTGTTCTTCGTATTCCCAAACAATTGAATGAGTTGGACGAATGTTATAGTCTTTGTACGGCGGTTTTTTCTTGTACAAATTTGCCAACGTGGTTTCCTTGTTCCATCCAAACAACTTTTCAGTGAGATCATAGATCTTTTCCCACCCTAGGTCCTTCGACTTGTCTCCAACCTTAACAGGTTTCCCAAGAACCTCTAGTCCTATTATCCTTTGGACATCTCCAGGGATAATGGTCATCTCGCCAAAATTAAAATGCATGGTGTCGGTTTCACCATAAAACCTCTCCAAAAAGCAGTTTCTTGTGACGGTATCGATGGCCACATAATTTTCTATCGCATGATACAACCCGGATGCTCGACTATTTGTTGAACAAGTGGGACACTCATCCTCCAAAAGCCACACATCCGATTGTTGATGGCGGCTAACACGCGTGCTTTCTTTGTGGTCCTATAAAAACACAACGAACTTAATTAAATTGATCACGAGTAAATAATATAATAACAAGATACAAACGTCTTACATAAGTTTGATAGATCCAACGAGCCCAAAGAGTCTTTATACGAAAATAAAAGTTGCGGGTTTATCGGTTGACCCCAATGTTTGCCATCATTCTTCATCGGGAATCAAGTCTAACTTATCGGGAAGTGAGGTGGGGGTGCCTTTTCATCATCGGTTTGTCCTAAGCCACCGCTTGTGAGGATGAGCCACATGCTATTTCAGGTTACGGTGGATTTTCCCACTCATCATCATCATCGGTCTTTGGTTGAGTCGCTTATAGGATGATCCTGAATTGTGACCTTAGCGGTGAGCCGGATTTTGACGTTTACGTCGAGAAGACTTACGTTTTGATTCTTCAATGACTTTTCCTTTTCCTTTGTCCTTTCTTGGTGCGTGAGACCTATGTTCCAACACGTTAAACTGAGTTACATCTTGGATCGGCATACAAAAGGAACACACGAGAAAACCGGCATGCTAAATAGACATATAAACTATCCGGAATGCATACTTAGGCATTCTGGCAATAAATATATCTATGCCGGTCATATTGAATTATATATAGAAAATTCTAAGCCTATGAAACAAAAACCGGTATAATTTGTTACCATACCTTGAGTGCCGGAACAGATACCGGCATATCAAAGATTAATACGTTGAACGCCGGTTTTGGTTGAACGGTATCCAGGGATTTACAAATTTTAGGGAGCTAAAACCGGCATAGAAAAAGAAAACACGATAGTGCCGGTATAATTTCCGGCATTCTTGGCAATAAATACCTCTATCTGGGTTATCTTGAATTATTTATAGAGAATTCTAAGCCGTGTGAAACAAAAAACCGGTATAATTTGTTACCATACCATGAGTGCCGGAACAAATACACGACATATAAAAGATTAATACGTTGAACGCCGGTTTTGGATGAATTGTATCCAAGGAATTACAAATTTTAGGTAGCTAAAACCGGCATAGTAATAAAAAATTCGGTAGTGCGGTATGATTTCCAGCATACGTAAATTAAATTTCTATAGGTTTTACGTGATTTTTTACGATTCTTAACAATTTTTTGTTTTTGGTTTTCAAATTGAATTCAATTGACTAGAATTTCATTTTACTAGAATGCAATTTCAAAACCCTAAGCTGCAATTTTCAATCCGTCATGAACCCTAGCATGTTTGGCTACGTGTTATATATTATGGGATAAACCTAAAAGTACTTCAATTCAACATGAGACTTTGTGTTATACATCACTTAGAATCAAATCATTTACGTCCGCTTCACCGGGAGACTCTTGAGGACTTTTTGCGCATCATCAACGGTATTTCTAGATTGGGTTTATCACGAGATTTGCGACGAGCCATTGCTTTGGTATAGAAGATGAAAAAAAAATAGGGAGAGATTGAATAGATCGAATATTTTTCTTTCCAAAACCGTCACTTATATAGCATGAGTAGTTTGAAAGCGACGAGTTGATTGAAATTGTAACCGTCAAACAAGTTGATTGAAATTGTAACCGTCAAACAAGTTGAATGAAATTGTAACGGTCAAACAAGTTGAATGAAATTGTAACTGTCAAACTAGTAGAATGATATTGTAACCGTCATAAATCCGGCATAGATAAATACATACCAACTATGACGGTATTACAAGTTAATGATTTTTTTGATCTTCTAAGTGTTGGAAAACCGGCGTCGAGTGTAAACATATCCATAATGCCGGTTTTAGGATACCGGCATTCAAATTAACATATCCATAATGCCGGGATTCTGATTGTATTGTATTGTATTATGCTAACAAAATAAAATAAGCCGGAACTCTAATTTATTTCAAATGTAATCCTTGTCGCAGGAAGCACGAATGCACTTAGCACGTGCATCAAGCCTTTAAACCACTTGGTGGCCCAATAGGACGAGTTATAGTCTCGTGAGGGTTTACATAGAGATGTACCCACAAAACCTTACGAAAAACCTTAGCAAATACCACTAAACTATCAATCTTCTTAAGAAGAATCCGTTTCCGATTCACCCAGCTGGTGGTACTCAGTGACTTTGGTTACAATATGGTTCACGTTGGCTTCAAACATGAATGGTTCTCCCTTTTCTTGTAAGTAACGCGTTTTCACGGCTTCATGCTACAAAAACAACACACAAACTTTGTTGGTTACATAAAAATTGAAAAATAGTAGATTGTGTCGAATTATTCATAAAGATACTTACGAGTTGTTGAGGGGACAATCTATTGTGGCTAGCGTTCTCGATCCGGTGCTTCATTTTTAGATACTCAACCACAGCATTTAGGATGATGTCGTGTCGTTGCTCGATTTGTTGAGCAGTTCTTCCTTTCGGGTTACCGTAATCGTGAATAAACTTGCTAAAAATCTTCAACCACATGGAATCCCGCGTCTTGCTATCTATAGTTGAAGGACGAGTTTCGGCGTACCATGCTTGGGTGATTGCTAAATCTTCCTCGGAGTCAAACGATGCCATTTTTTGTATGTGGGATTAGGTTCTATAATAAGCTATTTATAGATGACTATTCTAGGGTTTAGGGTTTCATAAGTTAAGATTCTCAAGGAGATATATAAGAACACATGAGTTTTGGGCATTTGGGTTCAAGTATTAGCTCTCTTTATATAGAGAAAAACCTCAACGGCTAGTTTTTGAAATCACATAACTTAGGCATTGAAGTTAATGTGTCATAGGACGCCGGTACAAGTAAATTTCTTATCAGATATTATCCCAAATATGTAACTACTACCGGCATGGTATAACAACATGGTGCCACGCCGGCACATAATACCGGCGTTACATGTATAATTGCGAACATGCCGGTACTTGTTAATTTCAAATATAACGGCTAGTTTTTTGAAAAATATGACCGTTGGTGCTTCATTTCTATATAATACCACCAAATCCTTTGCTAAATTCTAAGCAAAGCAACCACCAAATAACGAATATCCCTCTCTCAAGCTCTATTTGCGAAGTAAGTGGATTCAACATTACTAACAAGTTGAATGAAATTGTAACCGTAAAACAAGTTGAATGAAATTCATACCGTCAAAAATCCGTCATAGTTAATTACATACCAATGATGCCGGTATTACAAGTTCATTATTTTTTCAACTTCTTAGTGTTGGAAAACCGCGTCAGTGTAAACAATATTCATAATGCCGGCTTGGGATGCCGACATTCAATTTAACTCATCGGGGTTGCGGTATTTTAAAGAAACTTCATTAAGCACAAACATAAGATCTCAAGCAAATTCCAACTAACAACATTTAAGGGAATAACGTTACACCTAGAATGAAAGATCTCAAGCCAAATACACCTAACATCATTTATTGGAACGAGCTTGAACAAGCAAAAGCGACTTGAAATGCCTAAAAGGCTCTTTTCTCCACTTCGTATATGCATCCCGAGCTTCATACCTATCACCATTGTATCTTGCAAGAAATTCGTTGTATTTTTGACATGATTTGATGAGTGCGATTGTTCGAATGCGTACTATTTGATGCGCGTATTCAATTATACGTTTCTTACCGTCAAACTTGTTATGCTTGTAAGAACCGAGTCATTACAAGGCCCCAAAAAACATCCGAGGCGTTGATCCTCAGGTAAATCCGATACTATGTAGTAATTTCTAATCCACTCTGTTTCCTCCTCAACATCGCTTCTATCTTAGCTTCTTTTTGACGTTTAACCTCTTCCTCGCTTCCGCTTTTATCTTATCTAATTTTTGACGATAACGTTCAAGCTTTGCTTCCTCTTCTTCTTCTCTTTTCCGCTTAATTATGTCTTCTTCCATTGCGGCAATTGACTTGGTGGTTTCTTCCTTCCTTCTTAGTTTTTCTAGTATTGTGGCAACGGAGTTGGTCGTGGTTGATGATTGATTTCTGTCGGAGTTGACAATATTTTCCTCATATGTTTTTCTCTCGAGGGAATTGATGAACTTGTCGGTGGTGATTGATAATCCATTGGAGATATATACGTGAGGTATCAAGCGCAATGGGTGTATCTATTCCTTTAAATAGATGTGGACATAACGGATCTTTTCCACTTTAGTGACGGCACTCTAAGTAACTTAGATCCCACGCCGGAACTAATATTTTCAAGTGTATGGTTTAAAAAACTAGCCGTTAGGCATTCAATTTTCGGAACCGGCATACCTAGGAGGAAGTAAAAGGATGCCGATATTTTGTTCCGGCACTGAATGTTATACCACGATGATGCCGGTAATGCGTAAAATCTTTACAGGAAACAACCCAAATATGCCTAGAATACCGGCATTCTTTGTTTAATAACCTCTATGCCGGAATGGGTAAAATTTGAAAAAAAAACGGCTAGTTTTTTTGAAAAATATGAATAGTTGAGCATCATTTCTATATAACATCACCCATTCCTTTGGCAAAAACTACAAAAACCAAGCACCAAATAAAAAAAATCATTCTCTCAAGAAAGCAAGCACGGCTCAAAGAATGGGGGATTCATCATCTACCTCTATTTTCAAAGTAAGTAGATTTCCTAACAACATGCTCTTCAATACTATGACGGAAAACTAATACAATTTTTTCTTACAGAATCATCATTGCAAGTGTCAAATTTGCAAGTCACCTTCTCACCTAGCCATGGACTGTCCATTTATTTATTCAAAGTGTAGAAGTTTGTGATGGGACACGCCGGTTTTGGATTACAAAAGCCGATGATCTTTGAAAATGGAAGAATGTTTCTAAGGTGTTTGAATCACCCAAAGTGCGATGAGTTTCAATGGTTTGACAAAGCGGGTGAACTAGCAGAGTCAAGATAAAACCACAAGGGCCATTGTAAGCCTATCGATGGGTGTGATGGGTGTTATATGAAGGGAAAGGAATATGTTGAAAAAGAAGAAGAGCCAATGAGGATGATCCTTGACACCCCCATTCCGGACGATGTCTTTGAGCAGTTAGGGAAATGCTCAAGGGCTCATAATTGTTGAAAAGGGATGGAAATAGATTATGTCTAACTAAGTGCAATCCATTCTTTGTTTTTTTTTAATTTAAAGTTTCTAATCCAATGTATTCGATTACTTGAGACCGAAATAAAAGAGAATTTGATATGAATTAATCAAAGTGTCGGCATCATGGAAATCAAAACAACGACGCGGTTTTTATGTCAACTCTCTAAGAGTATTTGGAAACTTTAGATACCGGCATTGTCAAATGAATCTTACTATGCCGGTTTTTCTATCACATATTTAAGAGTATTTGGACATTTGCAATACCGGCATTTACCTTAGCAAACGCAACAATGCCGGGTACATGTCGGTTTCTATCTGAGGAACCAAATAATTTAACTTTGATTGTTCGGCATAAAAATTGCCATCTTAGGGACTAGGTTCCGCCTTGTGTTTTGAGCATTACAGTATATCGGGGTATGTGTACATGTATTTCTAAAACTGACCTCTACTATGCCAGAACATTTTAACTTTCAAACTAGAAATCTTAACATGTTCAACATAAACCAAAGAACTAAAGAGTTAACCCACAAGTACAAACCAAAACAAGTTTGAAATTGTTTTTGACGTAACCAAAGACTTAAAGAGTTAACCATCACTAATTGTCATCAATTCTCTTCCACTAAATTAGTCTTTTGTTTCTTTTGGGTGGCGCCTTCCTTGTTTCCCCATACATAGCTTTGTGGTAGGGTGGGTTTCTTCAACTCTATGAAGCTTTTCCTCGAGTTCCTTGATTTCTTGAAGAGATAGCACCACCCCGTCCTTATGCTTGCAACCTAACATCTTCGTAACCTTGTCAAGCCGACGTCGCTAGATTAATACATCAAACACATAATCAGTATATATGTTAATATATGATTATGTTTACATTTAATGACTATAAGCAATTAAGAAAACTTACCACCATTCCAAAAGTCCTAAGAAAGTGGGCCATCGTAGGTTGTGGTGGTGGAGGAATTTCAACGGAGGGTTTTCTTGGTGTGGAGCTTCGACGGAGGGAGGGCGCACGACATAAGGATGTGACCATTCCAAGTAATCCCTCATGTAGCTGTCATCAACTTCATAACCATTTTCCGCAATCTCCCACTTACTAATATCAACCAAACGACGTGGCTCTCTATCCCTCCAATGTGTTGGTTCCGGTTATGGATCATACACTACATGCAACTTGTTGGGAGTTGAATTGCCTGAGAAAAGTAAAGAAGATAATTATCATCCAGAGGTCGACCAAAGACGGGATAATTGCTTAAATCCATGTTGGCGCATCACACGGCATGGATCGGCCATGATGTATCCTTTTGGGTGGTACAACGGCCCATGGTAAAATGCAACATCTCTTGGAATGGGACGGTATCCTCTAATCTCCTTATAAGTGTCGAACACAACGTCTTCCTTCCTCATAGCATCCAGAGAGCCAATCTCATATCGATGACTCGACCTTTGTTTAGGGCCGGATTCTTGTTAAACTCAAACCTCCGAGCTCTAGGGGTATCGGGTTCGGGGAAGGTCTTTGATCTTCAAGAATTGGCAGTCCTTGAATAAGGTTGGGAAGTGTTCATAACACCACACCTAATCCAATGTGAACAATATACATGTGAACATAAGTAAAAAAAATACATCTCAACAATAGATTAAAGTAATTTGTACCTGGAGTAGAGTGAAATTCCCGACAAATTGGTTTGTTTTAGCCAATGAAGCCCTTATCATCTCCGCCATCAAATGTGCCATGACCGCGGTGCCCCAAGAATAGCCATAGACACCTTCCAACGGGTCAAGGTACTGGAGAAAGTTTGCACTTACCCTGTTGCCATTAGTGTCGGGGAATGCCTAGTGCCCAAGATGTATAGCAGTGCGCCGGTGTAGATAGAACTGTGCGGGTCCCATCCATCCTTCAAGCTTCTAGCCTTTGTATTTTCAAACATCTTCTTAAGCATCGTCAACTTGAATTTCTTCGTCTTACTTCCGTTCGATGCTACATAAAAGCTATCCGAAGAAGTTTTGAAGTCCCAACCAAACAACTTTTTGGTCAAATCGTGCAACTTCAACCAATCTAGTTCCCGAGACTCAACTTCTTCCCCCGAAATTGATTTTGCCGAGCAGATCAAGCCTAGAATGTTATGAGCATCTTCGGGAATCAAGGTCATCTCACCAAACGGGGAAGTGCATTGTATCGCAGTTTCACCATGGTACCTTTCGACGAAGCAATTGACGGTCACGATATCGGATTCACGTAATTTTCAACCAAAGAATACGGACCGAGTTCTTTACTAATGTTTGGACATCTTCATGCTCCGACGACAATTTCCACTCAGCCGTGGCTTGGTTTTAAGCAAACACGCACAGCCTTAGTATGATCCTACAAATATGAGATAATACGATTAAGAGATGATGTAAAACATAAAACAACGCACATGCACAAAATAAAAAAATGCTTACATAAGTTTGAAAGATAGTACGAGCCCAAGAGTGCTTGTATCCAAAGAGTACTTTCGGTTCGAGCTTGACCCCAAATTTTACCATCATCGCGGTCGGGTAACATGTCATCAAGGTGAGGAAGGTGACAACCTTTAACTACATTTTCGGCTGCCCTTGTCCTTGCCTTGTGTTGGTTGTTGACTAGTCCCACCAACTTCGCTTTGGCTTGCTAATTGACTTGGGGGAACCTCATCATCTTCCTCCTCACTTTCCACTCCATCATGCTCATCGTCCTCAAGTGTTCCAAAGTACCTTCCACGGATTGCAAGTGCACTACGTTCACCACCACTCTCCCAAATTGATCCTCTTGTTTGAAACCCCAAATGTTTCTTGCGACCAGCGTCTTTCCCCGTGGAGGCAGGGCGAGGAGTATCAAGACCGTCCTTCCTCCTTCTCTTAGTGAGGATATGACCTTTATCTTTCTTCGCTTCTTTGGCTCTTGACCTATAACATAAGCAAACAAAACAAACATTAGAAAAGGCATGGCGGTTTAGGAACCGGCATACCAATTCCTAAACAAACCAATGCTTTAACATGGACCGACATATGACCTTAAATATCGAGCATGCCGGTATCGTTGTACCGGCATTGTCTAGAAACTAAATAATGTGCCGGTATTGAGCACCATTTCCGGTGATGTTCCTGTATGTTTTAAGTGTAACAGAGGCATTTACGAATTGAACTAACAGATGCCGGTTTTTAAATACCGGCATTCACGAAACCTAGATATAATGCCGGTACACACAATTAAGTTCCTGTGTGTTTTTAGTTGACTACCGGTATGGTATTCAACACTAATTGTATGCCGGTATAAAAAATTCGATTTCAGGAATGCAAACCGGTATGGTATTCGACCCAAATTCTATGCCGGTACCTAAACCGGCTTGGTATTCAAACCAAGATCCAATGCCGGTTTTCTCAGAACTCGACGCAGTTTCAGCTATTGTTGGCGATTCCAACCTAAACCCATGGCTACAAATCGAGTAAAACAATCATAAATGAGTTCAAAATCACTTACCTTCTCGAGAGAAGCCATGAGTGTTTGATCATCCGGGTACGTTCTTTGCGTCCTCTTCTAGTTGTTGAGCAATGTTCTCGATTCTTTATTCATGTGTTTGTTGATGGCCCGATTTGGTTCTCGTTTTTTGCTTTCGATTTGGTTCTTGGAGGCATGGTTATGTTATGTTAATCGACGAAGAAATTTTTGATTCAACGATTAATCGTCGATGAAGAATAAACGATGAGGAAGAAGATGAAGAAAAAAATTTTTTGGATGAACTAACCTATGCCGGTACGAATTTGAATTGGGGGATATATGATTTGGGTTATTTGATGTTTATGTTTTAGTTGAAAGGGTATAACAGTCTTTTCATAATGTTTTTAATTAATCTAAGGGTGTTTTAGTATTTTCACCCCAAAACACCCTTAACAGCCACCTTTGGTTGGGGGAAGTAATTCATATCCTCCGATTAGTTTCCATATCCCCAATTACTCGTTCATAAAGAACTACTAGAACTAGATTGAGGATATTCCTTGAGACTGTTTCTCTTTTTGTATTGGGGTCTGGGACAAACATTCAGACAATATATCCCTTCAAAGGGATATAGACAAAAAACAATACACGTAGGTTGATCAAGACATGTGGATATGCCTCATTTAATTTGATTAGCTTAATAATCAGGTAGTTGTTTGGATAGTTAAAGATGCTTAATACTCCATGAGGATGCTTAAAAGTAATAGTAATTTGTCTGGATATCATTCTAGAAATTACTTTTTGATTTATGGAAGTAAAAAAATCATTAGCTAATTGGGGTACACAATATCAGAATGATTTCTAGAAGCAAAAAAAATAATTTTTTTACGAAACAAAAAAGTTTTACTTATGATTTCTGCTTATGATATTTAAACATGTTATAAGTAGTTTCATTCAAAAATTTGGGTAGAGTTTAATATAATTAAAATGAATATAATCGACCACTATTATCCCGTTGTTATCCCCTTCCCACTAATTGGATATATGTGCCCTTGAGATGAATTTGCATATGATATGGTCTAATTGATTTATGGGGTATTTTGACTTTGGGTCACGCCAAAATTTTAATTAGAGTTTGGGTCACGTGATCGTTGTTGACCGCGTTGACAGTTAACAAAATAATAAAAATAAATAAATAATTTGTATTTAATTAACGCCGTTAGTGGCCGTTTGCATCTAACGGTCTGAATTAATCTATAAATAATCTCATCGGTGGAGTGAAATTTCATTCAACCCTTTCCACAAGCGCCTTTGTGTGCGAAAACTGATGATTCAGAGATGAGCTGGTTGTTGATTTCCTGAAGCCATTGTAGTCCCTTCCCTGCACCAAATTCAAATCCGAGAACAAACCAAACATGTTCGATCATTTGTAAGCCCTAGACACTCCATTAACTACCATCTTTTTTCTCCCAAATCAACGTTAACAGCACCATGTTGGTGTTCGGTATGAAGGATAGACACAACAAATGCTAAGAAAACTCAATTGGTTTTGAAAGACCTGATATTAATCCTGAGGGTGATATATGATGAGACATAGGCCCGAAAATATAACACTTTGTTGCCCTCCATGTTCTCTTGAGCTGGTTCATATCTTCTAACAAAATTATGATCAACCCTAAACAAAAATTCAAATTACATCAAACGAAGCTAAATGCAGATAATTTAACCTTCGAAATCTATTTCATGCTAATACGTCCACCACAAACCATCCAAATCAGTAGTTACATGTTTCTACAGTAAAAACCCAAAATTTATGAACCCTAAATACCAAATTTTACCAATAAACTCCAAATTCTATGAATCCTAAAATGCATGATGCAAAACGAAGATAATTTGAAGTGGGTTTCATGCACAAACCCATTTTGACGAACCACAGACTTCTTGATTTAACCTCAACTTCGGGTTGTGATGGAGAAGAAAGCCATTGTTTGTGTAGATGCTTCAATTTCTCTTCTTCATAGACTATGACGAACCAAAAAAACAACTTCAATCAGTAGTGGATAATCTCTCTCTCACTATTTCTTTCTCGCGTTTGCAACTTCACTGTTTCAATTGGGTTTCACTGTTCTTCAAAACAATTTTTATCAGATTGGAATGGTGATGACCAAGCTAAAGCCGTTCAGGAGTTTAACAGAAAATACGATGGCTGGGTTAGTAAATAAATTGAAGGATAAAATAATTTTGGTCATTTCCACATTAAACTAACTTTCTTAACTGTCAACGCGGTCAACGACGGTCTCGTGACCCAAACTCTAATTAAAATTTGAGTGTGACCCAAACGCAACTCTGGTTACTTTGTGTGACCCAAAATCAAAATATCCCTTGATTTATTAAGGGTTGTAGATTGAGCTTTTGCGAACCAAATCTGAGTATAACATTGTTAGAATGAGTGAATTTGTGCATGACGACATTTGTTGTTCATTTCATAAAAATGACAATTATCCTGGAGAGTTTTTTTCCTTGATATTATAAATTACATTAAAGACTAGATGGAGGTGCCATATTCAAGGAATTGTCTAGAAAAACAACATTCCCCCACTAATCTTTCAGTTTATGTAGGATTGACACATACATAGATGGTAAAACCATCGGTATCCCTAAAACAAGGAACATGACACGATGTTGGACGGATATATGTTGCCTCGTTAAAACCTTGTCAGAAAAAGGAGAAAACCTTGACGAATGAGAAAGAGTTTAGTTCTAAAAAGAAACCTAAAAAAAAAAATGCAGGGATAACCATAACATTTGTAAATCTTTAGTAACCTAGAAAGTCCCCGTTCTTCGTTAATACTCAATGAGTTGTTATCTAATACTAACAGTATGCATATGTCTACAAAAAAAGTTGGGGAAATTGAGCATTCTTGCTCGAGACAAAATTATCAAGAAGGATTCCTGAGCCCCTATAAAAATTACAAGATTGATGGAGGTATCATGACGGTCTGTCCAGGAAAGGGGGTCCTGCTGATGATTGAGGATGGCGGTTGAGCCATTATTACAATCGAAGATTCATTTGGTGAGGGTTGAGGCTGCATCTTCCAAACACAACCATTGGGATAACCAACCCTTAATCTTAAACTACTTAAAGAAATAACCAAAGTATAGCATAGCGGGGTATTGATTTCAACATCAAGTTGTTTTACAAGAGTCTTCATTTTCCTATTCAAATTAAGAAGTAACACAAAAGTAGATTAAATCATACAGTAACTGAAAAAGCGGGGGTCTAACAACCTCACCCAATATTTCGTTTAGGCAATATGTATGGACATACTCCAATATAATTCCAAGAGAATCAACTAGACAAATCGAGACTCAATCAATGGAAATATATCCAAGAGTTGTAGACCTGTTTCCAATGTAATCGAAAATCAAAGATAAAAATCCGCGAGCCTGATTATTATGTGAAACAACTTGAACGGTACCAAAGACCAATGTTCAAGTGTCAATCAATTTATATCAACAACCAAAGGTTGGATTATCTAATTGATTGAACTACGGACAACCTGTGATATTTTAATTATATAGAAAATATAATGCAGAAAAGAAATAACACAGATACCAGAAATTTTGTTTACGAGGAAATCGCAAATGCAGAAAAACCCCAAGACCTAGTCCAGATTGAACACCACACTGTATTAAGCCGCTACAGACACTAGCCTACTACAAGTTAACTTGGACTGGAATGTAGCTGAGCCCTAACCAATCTCACACTGATCAAGGTACATTCGCGTTCCTTACGCCTCTAGAACCAAGCCGGATTCTGCGCACTTGATTCCCTTAGCTCATCTCACCCACAACTAAGAGTTGCTATGACCCAAAGTCGCAGACTTGATAAACAAATTTGTCTCACACAGAAAAGTATATTAAATAGATAAATCTGTCTCCCACAGAAATACATACGAGTTTTGTTCCGTCTTTTGATAAATCAAGGTGAACAAGAACCAATTGATACACCGAACTTAGATTCCCGAAGAACAACCAAGTAATATCAATCACCTCACAATAATCTTAATCGTATGGTAGCGAAACAAGATATTGTGGAATCACAAATGATGAGACGAAGATGTTTGTGACTAGTTTTTATCTTGCCTATCGGAGAATAAATCTCGAGAAAATATTAGAGAAGATAGTACTCAATACGATAGAATACAACAAGATCAGAACACACAACTACAGAGAAAATAGTTGGTCTGGATTCACAATCGCAATGAAGTCTTCAAGTCGTTAACCTGATGGTTTTAGAAAAAGCTAGGCTAAAGGAGAATCGACACTAGTCGCAACTAGTATCACACATGAGGTGTGGGGATTAGGTTTCCCGATTTCCGAGTTCTCCTTATATAGTCTTCAAATCGGGGTTTGCAATCAATGCTACCTTGGTAAAAAAACATTCAATATTCACCGTTAGATGAAAACTGATTAGACTCAAGCTAATATCTTTCAACTGTTAGATCGAACTTAGCTTGTCACACAAAAATGAAATGCACCTACATTTAGATAAGGGTAACCGTACCTAAACGTGTACACTTAGTTGGTTCAACAATAGTTAACCGAAGTTAGCCATATGAACACTTTCATATCAACCTTATTCATCTTTATCACAACTAGTTCAAATGACTCAAATGAAACTAGTTATAGAGTTGTTCAATTGTTTATATTATCATAGAAGTATACAAGACACAATTAAAGCAAAACCGGTTTTGATTCACTCGAATAAATTCTTGAACATTATAGCCACGATTTTCAAAAGATTACATTCCTTATTATATAAATGTATTAGTTCATGAACAACCCGATTTTAGAACATAACCCACTCAAGTATGCAAACATGTACGCATACCTAAGTAGCCGGACATGGACTGTGTTCGCCAGTATGCAAACGTGTACGCATATTGTTGTACACATCCAAACTCAGTTGAATTCCCGGACTTGAACTATTACCCCAGTACGCATACGGGTATGCACACTAAGGTTCCCGGACTTCAACTGACTTCGCCAGTACGCATACGGGTATGCATACTAGGTTCCCGAACTTGGACTTACACATATGAAAGTACGCATACTGTGCTTATATCCAATCATAGGTCAATTGTTCTAAACTTCCATTTCAATCATTGAAACATTCTTAGAAGACGACAATAGATGCCTCACACAAACTATTAGATTCAAAGCAATTTTCAAGTGATCAAATGATCAATACGAAACATTCTGAGTCTACACCAAATGATTGTCTCACACAAATCATGTAAGATGTTACCTGACGATTTTCACATGATCATTTTTTGACTTTCGTCAAGAATAAAAGATGAAATTGGTTAAAGCGAAAGCTTACCAACACATATTTCGAGAAATAGATAAGCGAGATAAGCTCAGCTCGAAATATCAAATGTGTATATTGAAGTCTATATAACTATACGACTTTTGTCTCAAATAGGAGATATAGTAGATAGACTTTTGAGTGATAGATGAGTTCAAGTCTCCACATACCTTTTGTTGATGAAGTTCCACAAGCTCCCCTTAGTAGTTCTTCGTCTTCAATCGATGAACGCCGTGAAGTCTAAAGCTCAACTACACATTCTATCCTATTCCGAGACTTAGCTATAAGTAGACTAGAAATCAAGGCTTATAGTTTTGGCAACTAAACTTGACAAACAAGCTTGAGATAGCAACGCTTGCGAGTTCGACCGAGCAGTGCTCTAACAGTAACCTTACGCAATTATAATACATATTAAGAAGAAAAGCTAATAAACAAAAAAAATAATCGATAAATGCAACTAAAAACAACAGGAAAATAAAATGTAGCCAAAACAAAGTTCATTATAACAAAACAACAGACTTAGAACAAAGGCCTAAGTTCAACATGATTTAGACGATAACTTCTAGTATACTATCTAGCATTTTAAACTCCACTTAATAGGAAAAATATTGGATCTTAATATTTTTCACTGAAAATTCATGCTAGTGAACTTGAAATGTTTCCATCAAGATTACAAATAGAAAACACTTAACAATCGAAACAAAAACAAAAGCAGAGGGAGGAAAAATAGGTCCCTGAATAGCCAACCAAACCAAACTGTACCATATTAAGCGTTTTGCAACTGTACACCGCTGTTGCAAATTGGGGTCGCAACTGCAGCCAGCTGTTGCGAACAGGGGCGACGCGAATTTTCGCAACGAAAATGTAGTTGTTGCGAATCTCAAGTCGCATTAAGCTGTTTCGCATTGATTGGAAACGATTTGCGACAAATTTTTTTTAGCAACAACCTTGTAGCGGTTGCGAATTTTTGACTATTAGTTGCTAAATCTTGACTGTGTCAACGAAGAATGACCTGAAAAAGTAGCGGTAAAAATTTCGCAACAGATTTCAGCTGTTGCTAAATATTTGCAAAAAAAAAAAAAAAAAAAGTCAAGTTTTGATTGACCTGGTCAAATATTCCCCTTGTTGATTCAATTTTATCCTGCAACTACCCACAGGCCTCGATTTGACCAATCAATCATATATATACAATAAAGAAAAACATTACAAGAATCACTAGACAACAAAAATTTTCATTTGGATAATGTCTATACACTCCATATTATACCAACAACAAGTTACATAATGTTTCAAACAATAAGGAAGTCTAACATTTTGTCTACAATGGAAAAATGAAGGCTGAAAGACAAATACATGAAGTACCTGCCCATCCATGGCCACATATCTGCAAGCATGATCCTACTGAACCCCAATTGTTGTTAGTGGTGGAAATCATCAATAAGCAGGATATTGTCCGGACTGAAATAAACCCAAATGAGTGGTGCAAATCATCACTCATGAATGGACTAGACCACTCGGAGAGAAGAGGTTGAAAATGAATACTTATGTTTCTTTGTTCTAGCTCTTCCATTTCTTGCCATATCAAGTTGTAGAACTTCATCAACCTCCTGTTATATTGAGAGCCAAGAAAAAAATGTCATGTAAATGTTGACTGTAATACACTTACTAATAACTAATACCGTTTGGCCAAAATCGTGTGTATGTGCTGTTTTCAAAACCCTAATTAGGGTTTGCGGCGCTGCATAACTATCGCAGTTCGATCACGACCATCCATCGCAAGCTTGGATGAAGGGTATAGATATAGAATTAAAAGGTCCCAAGCATGTCAACATGATCTTTGTGGGCCCACCTTTGCGTGGAGCTGGTCGGACTAGGCAGACTAGGACTCGACGACCTCGAAACGCACGGCCCGAAAAGTTACGTGCGAGTCGCTTCCAAATCCTTTGCGGCAATGGATTTCCGCCGCAAATCGATCACAACCACTCACCTTTGCTGATCAAATTGGGTGGCCTAGATTTCACCTTCATGAGACAAAGAGGTATGGGCATATACACGGCGGCCGTTTACACGCATGCCCAGTCGACCCCACCAAAACTTGCGCCCAAGCTCGGATTCGGTCAAGCATAGGAGTGATGCTCGCACACCTCATAAAACCCTAAAAATCCATCGGTCGTGAGATGAGGGTCTTAAACCATCTCGTAGTCCAACTTCAGTAGCTTGGTGGACGACTGCAGTTGAAATCTAGACGACCAGTGAGGCATCCCGATGATCACCATCCGCCACTCTTCCACATGGAGTGATCGTCTAGGAGATAGCTCACCCATGCAGCCTCCAAACGATCACTCGAAAATGGTTAGACGTGATGCTATTTTAAGATGCTTGGTCCGCAACTTATTCGGTCAGGCTTTTAAACATCGATGCTTCATACATGCTGATTTTCTGCGATGCATTACATGCATTGAGCATACACGATATTTCATAAATATCAAATCCTTAGTTATTTTAGCATCACAAGCTACTTCCTATAGTGGGTCCCACGATCCACTCATTCGAGACATCAAACATGTCACAAGGCGGGGATACTGCTGGGGTATTGGTCTCAGCGGTTTACGGCGTGCGGCGTGCAACGCGCCATTACGAGAACGTGTCGGGGAAAATGTGGACGGTTAGCAAGTGATGAGGGAAGTAGGCAAAGGTGTGATCATGTGACAATCACCACTCCTACACGACCCCACTACTCCATCACTTCACCTTCTCCACTTCCTACGAGATGAGGGTTTTTGCGCTCAATGACTTGTATAAATAGGTCCTTCACCTATTTCCAAACAACACAGACAAGCACAGAAAACCAAGTGTTGTCATTCGTATCCAGAAAACACCAGAACTGATAGCTTACATCATTGCAAGCCAGTTCCTCTTTCTGATACAAGTCATAAACAACCAACACCTTCACAATCTCAACACCCTCTTCGCTTCCCTCCCTAAGATCAACCCCATCTCCTTCACTTTGTGACCGAAGCAAGTCTGGAACGGCCATTTCTTGGTTTAGGCCAGAATTGTATAGATTGATCTCTCGAATCAAAAAGCACTCCCGTGCGGTGCATTTGTTTAGGTGATGAGTGCCAAATAGTGCATATTTATACACCTTTTTATTGGCATTTTACTCATCTTTTGTGCTCAGAATCCAGATATTATCCCAGATTCTGTATTTTATTTGTTTTCAAGAATAAATATTTGTATTAATTAATTTTGTGTTTTTAGGTAGTAAATAAAGCTCGGAGAAATCGAGGAGCCAAAAGAGCGAAGAATCGGAGGCAAGTGTCTATGGAGCAGAAAGCAGACGCCCGCGCGCGCAACAGTTGCAACCCAACAAGGAGCAACCCATTTACAAGACATGGGCCCAAGCTATCCATCTCCGACCCACGACCCGGATCCAAGTCCATCATTTCTGAGCCGTTGAGATCTCCCTCAGCTACATCCAACGGTCGCTCCGCCTTGTACATCAACGTTTGATGCTCCCGCTCAACACCAGTTTACTCTGAGCCTTCCCTCATCCGTTCAGATCGTAGCCGCTTCATCCAACGCTCGCTGAGGCCTTCCCATCGTCCGTCGTTGTGCACTGCTTCTACTTGAAATCTCCTAACCCCTATACCTATCGAAACAACCCATTCCTCTCTTCTTCTTTCTGTCTTCTCCTTCTCCCTGACGGAGCGAGGCTGCTCTCCCATACCTTCTTCTCCATCTCTGTCTCCATCATCACCATCCCCATCTTCTTTCACCACAACAACCACACCATCAACCACCTCAGTACCCTCTCTAGGTCTAGTTATCTCTCTTTTAGCTTCTATCAACCCTAGAAGCTAAATTAGAGATAATTAGGCTAGGGTTTCTCATACATCAATTCAGTCGACGCATGGAGCTACGAGACGCATGGACGGAGGAGAGCACGATTCGGAGGCAATCGGAGATTGGGTTTGATTTATTTTCTATTTTATTTCTATTTTGAGAATTAGGGTTTGGGTAATTTTCCTTTGCATGTATAAATAGAACCGAACTGGGTGTGTAGAAGTTTATGCCTGGATTAGCCAGAGCAGCAATTTAGGTTTAATTATAGATTAATTATTGTTTTTGATGTTCTAAATCAAAGTGCTAGGGTTTGAGATGAAACCCTAGCTTATCACTGTATTTTTCATATTTCATGTATTGTTCTTGAGTGCTTAATTACTTTTAAGATAGACTTAATCTCAGCATGTTAACACTTTGCTCTCACAGTGTATGCCTTGTATGCACTGTAGTTAGAATATCTCTGTGAAGATTATGCTACAACCCAAACTCAGCAGTTATTATTAATCCTTAGATTAGGCTGTGCTTAAGATAGACAGGTTAATGCTATGGAGAGATATTTTAGTTGTGATTAAGCTATCGAGTCGGAGAAACTTCTTAGATATAGGGTAGATTTGACACCTCTCCCTTATCGCCATAGAAACAAGAATAAATTCATGAGTTGAAGACATAGTGTAAGTTAAAGGTGGATTTGAAGACCCTAGTATCCCCATTGTCACTGTGTTACATCTCATTTTACTACTTGATTCACTTGTCACAATAACACTTCAGCAGTATCGGCAACAAAACAACAATTGTGTTACATTCTAGGAATTCAGTCTAGCAAGCCTTGATCACATATCGGCACCACAAGTCTCGTGGTTCGACCGTAACATTTGTGCCTGTTTTACAAACTAGACACCGTGCACTTGCGGTTATCACAAGTAGGCCATAAAATATACACATTCAAAGGCCTACCAAGTTTTTGGCGCCGCTGCCGGGGACTTGGCGTGTGCCCTGTGTGATTTTTGTTCTTGCTTTACTGAATTTCACCTCACCCCTGTACATAGTTGCTTTGTATTATTGCTATTAGTCCTGTTCTAGTGTAACTTAGCTTAACTTTGTGTTTCCCTGTTTCTTAGCTTAACTTAGCTTAAATTGTTGCTCTTAATCACCTGCATCTTGTCACTGCATTGTAGTGTAACTTGTAGTCATCATAACTCTGTACTTAACTGTTAGTTTCTTTTTCTACATTGCATTGCATATTATATCATTGCACTTTTGTTTTCTTTATCGCATATTGCATTACTCATTGTTAATTAGATCTTAGTTGAGTGCATATCGCATATCTGCATGCTCTTAGTACTTCTTGGCTTGCATAACATCTTTGCATTGTGCATCTTTCTCTCGTGGCTTGAGTATGTCAATAACTTTCATTTGCATAATTTCTTGTCTTTCTTCATTCTCTTTGCCTTAAGTTGCATATTGTGGGAACTAAACTCTCTCTTGAGTAAGCGGTACTGTGTGTCTTTGTCTTCTTTGTGCTTGTGGTCTTTGCTAAGCAAGCCAAAGGGAGAAGAAAAAGAGCAGACCACCGGGGAGTGCCTAAACCGAGTGTAAAAACCTGGGTGGTATTGTCTTCAACCTTGTTTCCTTGAATGAATGAATGTATGCCAAGTAAATGAATGAATGATATAATCTGTGCATGAAGCGAGAACTGTCACATGCTAATCTTTGTTCACATGACAACTTAGCGACCATTCCCATTGTTACTCAACATCTGCTTTAGGCATGCCCATTTGTAGGCTGCAGTTTGAGTTTCGCTGTCTGCCTTGAGCTCAACCCCAGTAGTATGTGAGGCTTGAACTTGAATAACCAAGTTGGATGTGGCTGCAAGTTTTAAGTTTGACTTTGTTGAGCCAAGTGTGAACAATTGAGCCATAACTGGATAACCCCTGAGCTCTGAGTTTGACATCAACTCAGACTGTGACATCAACTGAGTGAGTTGATGCCACAAACTCAACTGAGCCAGTTGATTTCCTCTGTCCTGCACTTTGACAAATCCTTGAGCATTTTGTGCTTTTAAGCCTGCAAATTTGTGAGCCTTCGCGCCTTGCTAGCCCCCAAGCCGCAAGTTTTTGGCCGTATGCTTGCTGAATTTGAAAAGCCATCCCGTGATCTGCCCATAGCTTCAACCTTTTACCGCATCTTTGCACATTTTTGATCGGTGAAACCTTAAATGACATCTTTGATATGTCAAACCATCGGTATTGAGATAAACCATCAACCCTTTGCAATTGAGTGGTGTATATCTTGTGTGAGTTATGCTTAATCATCTTGAACTTGACCATGAACCCATGTTCTTTGCTTGTTTAAACTACGAAGCATCATCTTTGCACACAACTGTGCTTGGCCTGACGGTGCATAAGCTTGCACTGCTTGCACTCGAACTGTCTTTGTGAAGCCTAAAGATAGCTTGATCTTGTGTCATTTTGAGAGTTTGTGTTTCTACGACACTGTGCCTATAGTTTGTCCGTGCGGACAACACGGGCATAAGTTTGCTTTCGGATCATCTTGCTTTCCTTGCTCTGTGAAAGCTATCCTGTGTCTGAGCTGCACTTAGAGCTATCTTTGTGTTTCTTTTGAGAATCTGTGCATAAGCTTGTACTAGTCTGTCTTGAGCATAGCTTTGTGTGGTCATTGCCAACTTTGTGCACATTGTTGCTTTCTTGTCTTTGTGCACACTGTAGCCTGTGCTTAACAACCAACCTGCATAACCAACTGAGTTCTGCACGACCTGGGCTCTGCTTCTGCACCAAACTCAAGCCCACATAACCAACCTTCAGCCCACCTAAGTCTTCATAGGTGGGCTGCCTTTTGAAGCCCAAATCTTTGGGTTTGTGCATACTGAAATTTGTCTTGGTTTCCTTTGTCTTTGAGTTTTTCTGCCCTAAGCTAAGCTCTTTGAAATTTGGACACAGGCTATAAACCAAGTTGTATCTTCCTGGGCTGCTTAACTAAAACCAAATCTGAGCCCACATAACCAAACCTGGGCTGCAAACAACCTTCAGCCCACATAAGCTACACTTCTGGGCTATACTTTTTTTTCAACATAATCTGGGCTGTGCAACCAAGCTGGGCCAGACCATCTAGGCTAGAACCTATTCTGTTGGGCTGTTTAAACATCAAATGGGCTGTACTTTCCCAACAAACCAAAAAACCCAATAAAACAAAGCCCAAACAAACCAAATCCCACACCAACCAAATGAAACCCAACAAACCAAATGAAACCCAATAAACCAAACTAAGTCCACAACAACTGGGCTTTGAGTTCAATTTGAGTTGTTAAATCATGTCAGGATTTTGGTGCATCTGGGATGGAAACAAATCCATTAGAGAGCTTGCTTACGGGCATGCTTCACGGTATGAAATCCCCACAGTCCATGATGATTTTAGGGATTATTATGAGCCTTCTCGAGCCACGACCTTGGATACTCATACCCTAACCATCATGAGCACATGTATCGGTCACCACAGTGGGGAGTTGAACAATTTTATCTCCCAGACTCCTTATTTACAATCACTAATGGAAACTCTCATGGAGCAAAATGCTAGGCTTGAACTGAATGCAATACATGACCATCCATATAGCAACATGCATGATCATCCCTTCTCTAGTGAACCATGTGCACAACCATTTAATGATTATTCATATGAAACATGCATACCCACTATTGAAGACTCTCCCTCCATTGAACAATGTCACATGTTCTTAAAGATGAACCTTATTCATTTAGAAAAGGAAGAATGGAAGGCAGTTCATGATAGGATGATTATTGTCCCTAATAAAGTAAATCTTGAAAATAGTGTTTCTATTCCGACTCATGCAACTAACACTGAATATGAACCTAATCTAGAGGTAAATGAGTATACTAGAAATGCTAATAGGGAAATGCATTTTTGTGATGATGATGATGATGAACATGATATGTTAGAAGAACATGTATATGCAGAAAATATGATGGAATATTTTGGTTCAGAGACGTTAGCGTCTCTTGTGAACCCTATGAATGATACTTCTTCTAACATTCATACATATGATGTTGACTACGAGTTTGGGTTTGTGAAATTCTTGAGTGAATGTGAGCATGCTACACAACTTGTTTGTGATTTAGGAAAAGATGAATCTTACGTTGACACTAATGTTCTTTTGGATCATGATATTATTGTTGTGTCGATTCCTGCCCATGTCACAACATGTTGCCTCCTCGATGAGTATGACATGGTGATTGATGAATTGTTCTATGCGGGTGAACATGATTTACCCTCTTCGACTTTAGGAAAGTATGTGATGGTGCAAATGATTTTATACATGAAAACAACTTAGATGTACCTAACCTCTCTCTGAGTCACAAATTGAAACTCCTCCACCAAACCTAGGTGTAGTTTGTAACAAAATTGCAAAACCAACTTTTCGAAAATGCCTAACTTAGGCCTAGAACTTTGTGCCTCCCAAGTCCTCTTGGACTATTTTGCATCAAAGTATGACACCTTTAGGAACCACAGTTGGAATGTGTATATCTGCCTGTTATTAGCAAAACTCATTTTGAGTTAGACCTTTTGCATGATGTACCTTTAATTTTGCAAAATTTTGTTCTCAAAAACACATCTGTTGACAAGTTTAGGTTTGGGGGAAACTCATTCACATACATGGTCTTACTTGCACTCTCATATTATATTTGTGTAAAAATTTGTTGATGTTTGTACATATTTTCTATTGGGTTGATCCTCAACTCTTTATCAATTTGTTGGTATATGGTGAATTTTTGTATATAATCCAATAGGACTTGTTAAATTTTTCTTTTCTTGAATCGGTTGAGTCTTCTTGTGCATATATTGTGCTAATCCGATATGATCTCCGCTGAGAATGTTGGATTCTAGCCTTGATTAATGAAGCTCAACCTTGCTCCCACCGATATCCGGTAATCTCTTCCCTTTTCTCTTATCAGCATGGTTCTCATGGTATGTGACTGTTTAAATTTGTATTATATGTTGACACATTGAGGACAATGTTTGATTTAGGTTTGGGGGTGGATTTGCATTTAGAGTTTTTAGTCTTTTAGTTTATCCTGTAAAAAAAAAAAAAAAAAAAAAAAAAAAAAAAAAAAAAATCTTTTTGTAAAAACCTCCAACTTTTAAAGATTTTAGAGTCACTAGCATGCTTCTAGCTATGTTTACATAGAGAGTCCGACCGAAATAACGAGAATTTGGAAGTCTTTGGAAAACGCAATCGGGTTTCTTAGTTGATTAGAGCGTTAAAGTTGGATTTAACCATACCGGAGCGAATTAGGTGCTGTTTAGATATTCGGTAGTAGAATTGTGATCACCCATAGTGGAGACCACCCATTTGACATCAAGTGAGGCACCAACCTTCAATTTTTGCAACTTTCTAAAAAAGCTGTTAGAGTGTGTGTCACCGTACGTCAATTCCGGGTAGGAATGGTGAGCTACCCAACTTCGCACCAATTTCAGCACTACTTTTGATCTCTTGAGTGCTAGTTTTTGTCAATCATGAGGGTGACGTTTAAAGAAGAAAACTCCTTCTAAATATCGATTTGCAGTTAGCATCACTCTCTCTCAATCAACGAGACCCATAGAAACACATCATCGTCAGCAAACGGAGCGTCATCAGAATATTGGAAGAAAAGTTGATATAGTCCAAGGTTTACAAGCAACAAAGAAAAGAAAAGAAAAGAAAATAGGATGAGAATTAATGAAGTTTGTGAAAAATTGAGTTTTATTATTTTATTGTGATACAAAAAAAAAAAAAAAAAAAAAAAAAAAAATTGTCAAGTTTTTGTAAAGTTCGAAGTTCGTCATCAACGGTTGAAGACCAAGGCAGAAGATTGAAGGCGTTTCTATGGTTTCTTATGAGAGAGTGATATTAATTGCCGATCGGGTGAGAAGGTAAGTGAGTACTCCCACCCCTTGCTAATGGTTGATTTCCTTTCTTAGAGATCATCGAGAAAAAGATTCTTTTTGTCCACACTTCGTGGAGTCTCGAATTTATTTCGGAAGGTTATCCTTCTTACCACAACGTGTGCGGGATTTCTCTCTTTATTCCTGCCTGCACACATGAGAGACTAAAAAAGCGATCTTTTTGAGTGCAATTATCATAAAACCTAATGGTGAGGCAGAAGTCGAGGCTTATGATCACAATCGAATCCGAATTCTTTCATAGGGTATGGTTACTTCTCGCTCAGCACTTAAGGATGAGAATGCGTTCTTTGGTAGTTCTAACTTCATGTTACTAGCATGCAGAAACTCTATATACTCATAGCTCCTTGGATGCTTGAGACTCTTTTACACTTTGAAGTTGGAGAAGGTTTTGTGGGTACACCTCTGGTAAACCCTCACGAGACTACAACTCGTCCACTAGGGACACCTAGGGGTTTAAAGGCTTAGTGCATACGCTAAATGCATTCGAGAGACTGCGACAGGGGTATAGTTAGGATATCTTCATTTTGTTTCACTTGAGGACAAGTAAAATTCAGGTTTGGGGTATTTGATGAGTGCCAAATAGTGCGTATTTATACACCTTTTTATTGGCATTTTACTCATCTTTTGTGCTCGAGAATCCAGATATTATCCCAGTTCTGTATTTTATTTGTTTTTCAAGAATAAATATTTGTATTAATTAATTTTGTGTTTTTAGGTAGTAAATAAAGCTCGGAGAAATCGAGGAGCCAAAAGCGAAGAATCGGAGGCAAGTGTCATGGGCAGAAAGCCCGCGCCCGCATATGCAGGTTGCAACCCATTTACAAGACATGGGCCCAAGCTATCCATCTCCGACCCCGACCCCGGATCCAAGTCCATCATTTACGAGCCGTTGAGATCTCCCTCGGCTACATCCAACGGTCGCTCGCCTTGCACATCAACGTTTGATGCTCCGCTCAATACCGTTACTCACGAGCCTTCCCTCGGCTACGTTCAGATCGTAGCCGCTTCATCCAACGCCGCATTGAGGCCTTCCCATCGTCCGTCATTGTGCACCTGCTTCACAACGAAATCTCCTAACCCTATACCCTATCGAAATAACCCATTGCTCTCTTCTTCTTCTATGTCTTCTCCTGCTCCCGACAGAGCAGAGCTCTGCTCTCCTATACCTTCTTCTCCATCTCCTGTCTCCATCATCACCATCCCCATCTTCTTTCACCACAACAACCGCACCATCAACCACCTCCGTACCCTCTCTAGGTCTAGTTATCTCTCTTTTAGCTTCTATCAACCTAGAATCTAAATTAGAGATAATTGGGGCTAGGGTTTCTCATACATCAATTCGGTCGACGCATGGAGCTGCGAGACGCATGGACCAGAGGAGAGCACGATTCGGGAGGCAATCGGAGATTGGGTTTGATTTATTTTCTATTTTATTTCGATTTTGAGAATTAGGGTTTGGGTAATTTTCCTTTGCATGTATAAATAGAACCCAACCGGGTGTGTAGAAGTTTATGCCTAGATTAGCAGAGTAAGCAATTTAGGTTTAATTATAGATTAATTATTGTTTTTGATGTTCTAAATCAAAGTGCTAGGGTTTGAGATGAAACCCTAGCTTATCACTGTGTTTTTCGTATTTCATGTATTGTTCTTGAGTGCTTAATTACTTTTAAGATAGACTTAATCTCAAAGCATGTTAACACTTTGCTCTCACAGTGTATGCCTTGTATGCACTGTAGTTAGAATATCTCTGTGAAGATTATCTACAACCCAAACTCAGCAGTTATTATTAATCCTTAGATTAGCTGTGCTTAAGATAGACGAGTTAATGCTATGGAGAGATATTTTAGTTGTGATTAAGCTATCGATCGGAGAAACTTCTTAGATATAGGGTAGATTTGACACCTCTCCCTTATCTGCCATAGAAACAAGAATAAATTCATGAGTTGAAGACATAGTGTAAGTTAAAGGTGGATTTGAAGACCCTAGTATCCCCATTGTCACTGTGTTACATCTCATTTTACTACTTCAGTTCACTGTCACAATAACACTTCAGCCGTATCGGCAACAAAACAACAATTGTGTTACATTCCTAGGAATTCAGTCTAGCAAGCCTTGATCACATATCAGCACCACAAGTCTCGTGGTTCGACCAGAGTACTTGTGCCCTGTTTTACAAACTAGACACCGTGCACTTGCGGTTATCACAAGTAGGCCATAAAATATACACATTCAAAGGCCTACCATTAGGGTTTAGATTCATTTCTCATCCACACACACCAAAAATTACAGAAACCAGCAGAAATAGTTTTCACCCACAAACACCAGTACACGTACCGGCAAACTTGCAACCTTGGGTTCAGTAGACAGCATCCCAACCATTGAGATGTCTTTCATTTTGTGTTTGGTAATGCATTTGCTTGTTATTTATAAAAAAGTTGGAAAATATATGTAATATTTGTTGAGCTTTTCACCTAGTTCATTATTTTTTATAGGCAAATATACGATTCAAAAATTGACCATGAATCTACGATTCACGATTTAATATACGATTCGATTCTCAAAACCTTGCTTAAGGGTATCCATACCCAGTACACGTACTATGATAAGAACATTCACAAACATGTATAATACACGTACCCGGTACACATACTTACCTTGTTGAATATTTTCAGATGCATCAAAATTATTTCTATTAGATAATCGGCATTTGAACAACTCTCTAAAAACACTATCTAGCTAGGCATTTTTTATTATATGTGTGATTCAAGAAAAGTCTTAAAGTGTTATATGAAAATGGTTAAGTTTATCGTTCAATTGGCTAGCTTCGGATAACCTTCATGAACATGTCATTGTACACGGTTCAGTTACGGTCCATCCTTGAAAAGACGAGGGTACCCAAATACACCACAATCTTTTAAATATCAAACTATAAGTCCTCTACCGAATGTGATCATCTATGGACAGAGTCGAGACAATACAACAAATTCGGTTCACATTTCGTGTGATCGTCTATGGATACGAGATCGAGACAATACAACAACAATGTCACTTGTGTGATTGACTATGGATACAAGATTGAGATGATACGACAACAAAGTGTGCACTTGATAATAGGTTCGGTAATAACCGAAACTCTATAGGATCAATATCAAGTCTTACCGAGTTAACGTACGTGTGTAATTTACTTAATTATAATTGATCGGTGTCGTAGGCGTCAAAAATAAATTACACTTTCTTACTACTAAAAATATATAATGAAGCAAAGGCAAGAAAGGATCGTTCCCACAGAGAGGTCTTGGTTGTCAATATGTTTCGGTATCTTATAAGTAACACGGGGGATTTTCTGATTGTGTAAAAAAAAAAAAAAAAAGCAAATAAAGTACGCAAATCAAGGATGTGAAATATTGGATAAAGGTTTCATCTTCAATTGTAAACAAGTTTTTGAATATATGAATAGAATTCGTATTTAATCTCTCTATCATCAAAAGCCATAGAATACCTTATTGCAAGAATACTAGTAAAATTTCCTAATTCATCACACACACATTAGAGCTGCGTATGTGAATTCTACCTAAAGAATAACCTAACGCCTTGCGCTAATTAAGTTCAATTCTAGGAGCATTAAGTTTCGAGAAATAGGCTAATCAATGCAATTGTAATACATTGCGCAAACAATTCGGACAAAGGTCAATTTCTACATATGACTACGAGGATGTATCACTCTACAACCTAGAATCATATCATGCTACTCGTATTCAAGGTTATCGCTCGATGAAAACCCTAAAATAGCTATAGATATGGATGTGAGTTCAATCAATTCTAGACTTAACTAAACAAACATTCAATCATATTGCAATACATCAATCATGCAATTATTATAACCCGTAGAAATCAAACGATAATATTGAGAGAAAACTAATTCATAAAAATCCATAACTTGTTTTCAAAATCCAACTACATCTTTAACCAATAACAATAAATCAACTACTTAGGTTTTTGGAAATCATCACAAAGAGTTTAGAAGAATCTATCATGTGAAACCCTAGAACAAAAGTAGAGGCCTCCCTAATGGAGATATTAGGTTTAGAGAATGACTTTTCTATTTATATGTTTCTTCAATTTCCCTAAAGGATACTCCTTCCAATATTAGGTCTTCTCAAAACCCATCTCCAAGTGGTCCACCAAGCCCATGTGTGAAAAAAAAAAACCATGTAGAATTCTTCCCAAAAACTGTCACCGGGAAACTGGGATTATGGCCGAAAATCGGCCGGAAAGTGTCTCAGGTGACCGGCAAAGTCCGCCCGGTCACCGGTCAAATGGGTCAAATCGGTCGGTCAACTCAGTAAAGTCACTGAGTCAACCCGGGTCAAGCACCGAGTCATCACAAAGACATCGGTGAGTCTAGTCGAGTCGATTGTGCAGCTCAACTGAGGTTACCTAGTTGCCGGGGCAAGAGCCATTTTACCACAGGCATAAACTATCTTGCATGAGCCTTAGCCTCATCCGGCCATCTTGAGTTTACATCTTCCCTGAACATTATATATATCCATTCAAACAAGCTCAGTACACACACATGCCCGGTTAATATCGGCTTTGATCGTACCCAAGCCATTGCACCACCATCTGTAGCTCACACCAAATAGGAACTGAACCTGTATTCTTAACATCCCAGCATCACTGCTACTCCATTCCTGCAATCTAACTGCCATTCATGTTCTCTGAATAGAATCTCCATCAAGCAACAGACCCTTATTGAATTGCAGTCTCAGTATCACATTCCCCGATGCCTTGCCGTGACCAACAACCTCTTTTTCATGCTCGGTTCCACCGTAGTTGTAAATCCGAATTTGACACAAATATTTCGCTTGTACTTTGCAACTCAAAACCAATGGCACAACTAGGTTCCTCACTGATTTCTCGCCTCAAACTCTTCCTGTATCTTCTTGTGACTTGTATTAGAAGTCCCATCGTTGTCTCAACTTCAAAATATACCTTGATCCACTAAACAAAATCCTTGAGAGCATAGTTAGGCTGCGGCTCTTTTTGAACTTCAACACTTCTCATAATGAGACCAAATCACCAGACCCATATGGCTAGAGTCTTTTGGCAAAGGTTTGGTCCCACTAATTGTTGCTCTGAATTATACAAAACTGGTGGCATTCTTGCTGCCTGAACTTGGTCACTAGACAAACCCCGAGCCCAATTCCGTGTCTCAATCTGCTCCAGATCCATCTTGACACCATATGTGACTTCATAGCATCTGTAACATCAATCTTGTTCTTGCCATCACCTCCAACTGCAGTTCTCTCAGCGCAATTCACACCTGCAATCATCTTAGTCTCCATAAGCTAATTCACCTCACCAGTTGTTCAATTCTTGCAGTTTAACCTGCAACATCAAGGCCATTCCAGCAAACCAGTGCAACCACCAATAATTAACCCATACTTTTCTTTACAACAACATCCACTTCCAACTCTTTCTATCTGCACCTGAGCCCTGCTCAACTCTGCCATTATAAACTGCAGCTACAACTGCCTTTCTTCACTTTTAACCACCTGCAATTCTTCTTCTGCTGCTAAATCAAGCAAACCCAACACTCCATGTGAACTGCAACAATATCCAACTGTAGCTTCCTGACTCTACCCCTCAAGCAACTCAACTCCATTTCATGCATACCACCACCTTCAGATCCTTCTCACATGTCTTCAATTCCACCACTTCTATCTCTGCAGCCTTGCTATTTCAATTCAGCACATCATCATAGCAGCACAAACCTTGCCTGCAATTCACTCAATTCACCACCATATCCACGGAACTCCGACCTAGGCCACAACCTCCGGCACTCGTATTTTCTCAAAGTTTCGCATTCACTAGATTTGAAGACTTTCCCTGCAATCTGGATTGACATCAAACCAGAGCCATCTCTATCACTCACCTTGTGCTCAATTCACCGTCAGAGTTCCATCACTTGAACCACTATGAGCTGCGAGCATCATCAACACCAATAACTCCAGCTGCACTATCAGTTCCACCTCCAATTGCAACCCTGTACACAACCATTGCATCCATTCTGCAACCAGCAGATTCAAAGCACCTGTACTACAAAAACCATTTGCAGTCCCTTGCTCTCATAATCACCAGCTTCATAACCAGTCCCACACATCCGCTTAGCTTCAACTCCACAAAATCAACAACCACAGTACCATGCTCAGCCTTGTATTGAAATTCTCATCTCTTGATTGAATCAACCAAACCCTTGAGCTCTTACTATGAATACTGGAGTTTAAATCTCAATTCCAGAATACCCACTCCTTAATACTTGATATACAGCCGTCGTCTCTATCTGTTGCTTTAATTACCACAGAAACATCATCTTCTTCCCGAGTTCAACCTAAAATCCTTGAATATCCTCTGACCTTCAATTTCAGCTCCATTCTTGAATGAATCACCACTTGAACTCCAACCCATCTTCTTAACTCAATAGAAACTCATTGCTCAAACTCTAATTCTCCATTAATCCACTGAAATCGACAGCACAACCAAATCTCAGATTCACTCTTATCCCGACTAATTTCAGCCTCCTTTTCTTCTCTGTTCATCAGCAGACTCTCGAATCGAGCTTCATCTTGGATGAGCAGCAGCCACATCTCCTCCATCACTCAAATCCTTTATCTGTATCGATCTCTCATTTTCTCGGAATAATGGTGCCGCCATGACCTCTCTGAGTTCGGGAAAGAATGATTGAGAAATCATTCTCCCAATTCCAGGTGTTGGTAGTAGCCAAAACCTCTATAAGCACCCCAAGAATGGATACGGGCCACCTACGGTTGCCCCTTATCTTTGGCTCGACTCCCCTTTAGCACGTGCCTTTTGTGAAATGCCACTTTTGTCAATTTTTTGACGATTTCTCCTCAGTTCGCTCCAAATGACTCCATTACACCTAAAAGCTCAAAACAAACGTAATAATACATAATTCACCAGAAAACATAACAAAGAAAGCATCAATTATAGATTTAATCAAGGTGTTTAATACACCTATCAAATTCCCCCACACTTAGACTTTGCTAGTCCTCGAGCAAATCAAATTAAACTAAAATACATACAACTCCGTGTCGTCGAGGCTACGGTCACTTTTAGCATAAATAACAAGCCTTTAAACCCCTAGGTGTCCCTAGTGGACGAGTTATAGTCTCGTGAGGGTTTACTAGAGATATACCCACAAAACCTATATTTCCAACTTAATAGTTCTCCGAAATGATAGCATCCAATGCGCTAAGAAGACATAGAAATTCTGCACACTAGTCATAAGAAGTTAGACACATAAATGAACACAATCTCATCCTTAAAAGTTGAGAGAGAAATAACCATCCCTTCTCGAAAGAAATTCGGGTTCGGAGTGATCGAAAGTCTCGACTACGCCTCACAAGAAAGGGTTTTATGATATTGCTCTCAATAATAAATGACTTTTTATGGGTCACACATGTGTCCAGGTAGGAATGAAGAGAGAATCTGCGACACGTTGAATGGTAGGAAGGCAAAACCCTCCGAATTGTTTTGAAAACCCATATCTTTTATAATTTTGAAAACCCATTTTTCTGACGATCTCTTCGAAAGGAAATCAACCATTTAACGAAGGTGGGAATATGCTTACTCACCTCGTTATCCGTTCGGCGTGCAGCTAGCACCACTCTCAAAGCATCCATAGAAACGTCTTCGGTCTTCAACTCTTGATGATAACTCTTGAACTTCGTAGAATCTCGACAATGTGATTCTTTCTTCTAATTCCGTGGTGCTTGAATCTTCATTATAAATATTTCTTCTTCCATTGGCTTTATTGAAAGAATACAAAACTAAAAACGAACTATACAAACCCAAAATATAAATTTTTTTCTTTTTTTTTTTTTTTTTTTTTTATTTTTTTTTTTTTTTGTTGAACATAAAAAAAATAAAATAAAACAAATAAAAAATAAAAACGAAATAAAACAATAAAACTAGTAATGAACCTAAAGAAATTTTCTCTTGTCTCTTTTTTTTTTATTATTATTAATTTTTTTTTTTTAATTTTCGTTTTTTTTTTTTTTTTTTTTTTTTCAAGACAAGAGAAAATAAAATACAAATACGATAAAATAAAATGCAAGTACAAAGGCCATGGTGTAAGTACTTTACCGCTTGATTCTTCACAACTTATATGTCTTGATATCATAAACTTCTCGAACTCTCATCCTTGATAATTTTCACTCTTGTACAATAGTCTTCAACTTATAAAAATTCTGCTCCTTGTCTTGTTGCTTTACTTGAATCTGAAATCTGCTCATTTCTGTACTGTTGCTTGTAAACCTTGAACGTCTTCAACTTTCCTTCAATTTTTTGATGCTCCTCTTGTTGATGATGATAGTGTTTCTATGGACCTGTTGGTGTAGAGAGATATAAGGTGGATGGTGCTAACTGCGAACAAGATTACAAGTGGTATGTAAGTTGGCAATTCGATGTCACCATCATGATTGATAAAAATAGCACTCAAGAGATCAAAATAGTGCTTCTATGGTGGGAAGTTGGGCAGCTCACCATTCTGCCCGGAATTTACGTACGGTGACACACACTCTAAAAGCACAAATTTAGACAGGTACAAAGAATTGAAGGTCGGTGCCTCACATTATGTAACTTGGGTAGTCTCCACTATAGGGGATCACTACTCTAATACCGAATTCGATGCACCTTATTTGCCTTTGGCATGGTTAAATCCAACTTTAACTCTCATACAATTAAGAAACCCGATCATGTTCTCTGTCATCTCTAAGTTCAGTCACTCTTATGAGATTCTCGATGTAATCTTAGCGACATGTATACTATGTGACTCTAAACTAACCACAAGTTGGAGTTTTCTTATTCACTATTTTACACAAAAGTTGAAAATTTTCAAAAATTTACAACGCAAATGCTTAACCACTTCCCCACACTTAAACTTTACATTGTCCTCAATGTAAATTGAATCGTCCAAAGAAAGTCAAGGTGGGAAATCTTATAACAATATGCGATAAGAAAAAGAACTAAAAACAAGATAAGAAAAATTAAAAGATAAGAGATACAAAACCTATGGGTTGCCTCCCATGTAGCGCTTGGTTTAAAGTCGTCAGCCCGACTATATCCTTGCAAGATTCATTCCCCATATACCAACAATCTGAAAAGTTGGGGATCCTTCCATAGAACCTGTTTTGCAAACACTAGCTTCACACAAATATTAGTAATGTAAAACAAAAATGAAGCTATTAACCGATAAAAGCTTCCCCCACACTTATTCTTGTCCACACTCGGAAGTGTGTAAAGAATATAGAAGTCGGGTACTTCCACGGTTTCTTGTTCCAAAACCTGCATAGTTTGAGAATCAAGTATCTCTAATGGCGGAAAACGAGAAACAAAGTCATTCAACAATATTCTCGAAACACATACATTCAAACCAATAAGAGGTAAAGGAGAAGAAACAATAGGCAAAGGGTTAGATAAACCTTGCACAATCTCTTGTATCACGGAATCCTCTTCATCCTTGAAAAACTCAAGTGAATTATTCACCTCTTGTATATCATGGCCCTCTATCAAACCTTGCAACCATTCTTCGTCCGTTTCTGCCTTAACCAAAGTTTCGACATAAACATCATCATTACAATCATTTGCAAGCTCAATTGGGTCTTCCACAATATTGGTCATACCGGTCTCATTCTCAACATACTCCTCTTCATTATACTCAAACCTTGTTGCAAGGAAGTTTGGTAACACACTAGTTTCATCATACTCAAGTACCTTTTGAATAGGTGTTTGATCATTATAAAGATCAAGAGTTGAGTCAACTACACTAATGTCACCAAATATTTCCAAAGGTTGGTCCTTTTCAACACAATCAACTTTACCGCAAAAAGACTCCATTGTACACTCCTCGGGGATGCCACCATAAATTGGTTCAAGCGATGTATGTTCATAATAATCATCATCACTATCATAGTCATCATAAGATTGGATACCACTTCCCAAAGATTGGTCTTTCGCAGAATTTTGCATGTCCTCTTTGTATTCTTCAATGCCTTGTCTTAAAGTGGAAACACCTCTTTGAAGCTCTTGGAGTGATCCATCCAAATTTTGAAAATAGTGTTCCATTTGTTGGTAAAGCTCATTCGACAAAGAAAAAGTAGAATTACTTACTTCAGTATTGCTAGGCCAATTATATTCCCTTTGAATGGGTGGATGATCATAACTACAATCAGAAATTGGGCCAAACATACTATGAGCACATTCGATCGATGAAATTGGTTCCACACTGGGTTGTCCATGAATTGACTCCATGCTGACCATAAATTGTTGCATTTCATCTACCAAACTAGAGGAAAAATTAATAGGAGCACAAGTACCATCCCCTCTTTGTGGTTGCTCACTTACATACCCACCATAAGAAGGTTGGAATGTATGAGAACAACTAAAAGGGTACGTGGAGTATTGATCATAGCAAAGGATTGATTTTGATTATACTCCCCGTAAGGGTGATAGTTGTCATGTTGTTGAGGTTGAAAGCCGTATTGATTGCTCCAATATGCACCGTCCATAGAAATTGGTACCTGAAACGAGATTCTCAAAACTCGGTTAAGAACCAAAGAATAAGAAAAAGTAAAACAAAACTAAAAACAAAAATAAGAAACCAAAACAAATGACAACCGTTGCCTCCTCCGTGAGTGGCGCCTAAAATTTGATCATTTGTCGTGAGGCGTCAAAAATAAATTACACTTTATTACTACTCAAAATATATAATGAAGCAAGGGCAAGAAAGGATCGTTCCATGAGAGGTCTTGGTTGTCAATATGTTTCGGTATCTTATAAGTAACACTGGGGATTTTACGATTGTGTAAATAAAAATAAACAAAAAGCAAATAAAGTACGCAAATCAAGGATGTGAAATATTGGATAAAGGTTTCATCTTCAATTGTAAACAAGTTTTTGAATATATGAATAGAATTCGTATTTAATCTCTTTATCATCAAAAGCCATAGAATACCTTATTGCAAGAATATAAAGTAAATTTCCTAATTCATCACACACACATTAGAGCTGCGTATGTGAATTCTACCTAAAGAATAACCTAACGCCTTGCGCTAATTAAGTTCAATTCCTAGGAGCATTAAGTTTCAGAAATAGGCTAATCAATGCAATTGTAATACATTGCGCAAACAATTCGGACAAAGGTCAATTTCTACATATGACTACGAGGATGTATCACTACAACCTAGAATCATATCATGCTACTCGTATTCAAGGTTATCTCTCGATGAAAACCCTAAAATAGCTATAGATATGGATGTGAGTTCAATCAATTCTAGACTTAACTAAACAAACATTCAATCATATTGCAATACATCAATCATGCAATTATTATAACCCGTAGAAATCAAACGATAATATTGAGAGAAAACTAATTCATAAAAATCCATAACTTGTTTTCAAAATCCAACTACATCTTTAACCAATAACAATAAATCAACTACTTGGGTTTTTGGAAATCATCACAAAGAGTTTAGAAGAATCTATCATGTGAAACCCTAGAACAAAAGTAGAGGCCTCCCTAATGGAGATATTAGGTTTAGAGAAAGACTTTTCTATTTATATGTTTCTTCAATTTCCCTAAAGAATACTCCTTCCAATATTAGGTCTTCTCAAAACCCATCTCCAAGTGGTCCACCAAGCCCATGTGTGAGAAAAAAAACCCATGTAGAATTCTGCCCAAAAACTGTCGTCGGGAAACTGGGATTATGGCCGGAAATCGGCCGGAAAGTGTCTCAGGTGACCGGCAAAGTCCGCCCGATCACCGGTCAAACGGGTCAAATCGGTCGGTCAACTCAGTAAAGTCACTGAGTCAACCCGGGTCAAGCACCGAGTCATCACAGCAGCATCAGCTGAGTCTAGTCAGAGTCAATTGTCTGGCTCAACTGAGTTACCTAGTTGCCAGGCAAGAGCCATTTTGCACAGGCATAAACTATCTTGCATGAGCCTTAGCCTCATCCAGCCATCTTGAGTTTACATCTTCCCTGAACATTATATATATCCATTCAAACAAGCTCAGTACACACACATGCCCAGTTCATATCAGCTTTGATCGTACCCAAGCCATTGCACCACCATCTGTAGCTCACACCAAATAGGAACTGAACCTGTATTCTTAACATCCCAGCATCACTGCTACTCCATTCCTGCAATCTAACTGCCATTCATGTTCCCTGAATAGAATCTCTATCAAGCAACAGACCCTTATTGAATTGCAGTCTCAGTATCACATTCCACCGATGCCTTGCCGCAACAGCCAACAACCTCTTTTCATGCTCAGTTCCCTGTAGCTGTAAATACTGAATTTGACACAAACATTTCTGCTTGGCCATTGCAACTCAAAACCAATGGCACAACTAGGTTCCTCACTGATTTCTCGCCTCAAACTCTTCCTGTATCTTCTTGTGACTTGTATTAGAAGTCCCATCGTTGTCTCAACTTCAAAATATACCTTGATCCACTAAACACAATCCTTGAGTGCATAGTTAGCTGCGGCTCTTGCCTGAACTTCCAACACTTCTCATAATGAGACCAAATCACAAGACCCATATGGCTAGGTCTTTGGCAAAATTTGGTCCGGCTAATTGTTGCACCGAATTATACAAAGCTGGTGGCATTCTCTTTGCTGAACTTGGTCACTAGACAAACCCCGAGCCCAATTCCGTGTCTCAATCTGCTCCAGATCCATCTTGACACCATTTGTGACTTCATAGCATCTGTAACATCAATCTTGTTCTTGCCATCACCTCCAACTGCAGTTCTCTCAGCATCAATTCACACCTGCAATCATCTTAGTCTCCATAAGCTAATTCACCTCACCAGTTGCTCAATTCTTGCAGTTTAACCTGCAACATCAAGGCCATTCCAGCAAACCAGTGCAACCACCAATAATTAACCCATACTTTTCTTTACAACAGCATCCACTTCCAACTCTTTCTATCTGCACCTGAGCCCTGCTCAACTCTGCCATTATAAAATGCAGCTACAACTGCCTTTCTTCACTTTTAACCACCTGCAATTCTTCTTCTGCTGCTAAATCAAGCAAACCCAACACTCCATGTGAACTGCAACAATATCCAACTGTAGCTTCCTGACTCTACCCCTCAAGCAACTCAACTCCATTTCATGCATACCACCACCTTCAGATCCTTCTCACATGTCTTCAATTCCACCACTTCTATCTCTGCAGCCTTGTTATTTCAATTCAGCACATCATCATAGCAGCACAAACCTTGCCTGCAATTCACTCAATTCACCACCATATCCTGGAACTCCAGCTTAGGCCACAACTACTGGCACTCGTATTTTCTCAAGCTGCATTCACTAGATTTCAGCTTTCCCTGCAATCTCAGATTCAGCATCAAACCAGGCCATCTCTATCACTCACCTTGTGCTCAATTCACCGTCAGAGTTCCATCACTTGAACCACTATGAGCTGCGAGCATCATCAACACCAATAACTCCAGCTGCACTATCAGTTCCACCTCCAATTGCAACCCTGTACACAACCATTGCATCCATTCTGCAACCAGCAGATTCAAAGCACCTGTACTACAAAACCCATTTGCAGTCCCTTGCTCTCATAATCACCAGCTTCATAACCAGTCCCACACATCCGCTTAGCTTCAACTCCACAAAATAAACAACCACAGTACCATTAGCTCAGCCTTGTATTGAAATTCTCATCTCTTGATTGAATCAACCAAACCCTTGAGCTCTTACTATGAATACTGGAGTTTAAATCTCAATTCCAGAATACCCACTCCTTAATACTTGATATACAACCGTCGTCTCTATCTGTTGCTTTAATTACCACAGAAACATCATCTTCTTCCTGAGTTCAACCTAAAACCCTTGAATATCCTCTGACCTTCAATTTCAGCTCCATTCTTGAATGAATCACCACTTGAACTCCAACCCATCTTCTTAACTCAATAGAAACTCATTCCTCAAACTCTAATTCTCCATTAATCCACTGAAATCGACAGCACAACCAAATCTCAGATTCACTCTTATCCCGAATAATTTCAGCCTCCTTTTCTTCTCTGTTCATCAGCAGACTCTCGAATTGAGCTTCATCTTGGATGAGCAGCAGCCACATCTCCTCCATCACTCAAATCCTTTATCTGTATCGATCTCTCATTTTCTCGGAATAATGGTGCCGCCATGACCTCCCTGAGTTCGGGAAAGAATGATTGAGAAATCATTCTCTCAATTCCAGGTGTTGGTAGTAGCCAAAACCTCTATAAGCACCCCAAGAATGGATACGGGCCACCCAACAGTTGCCCCTTATCTTTGGCTCGACTCCCTTTAGCACGTGCCCTGTGAAATGCCACTTTTGTCAATTTTTTGACGATTTCTCCTCAGTTCGCTCCAAATGACTCCATTACACCTAAAAGCTCAAAACAAACGTAATAATACATAATTCGCCAGAAAACATAACAAAGAAAGCGTCAATTATAGATATAATCAAAGTGTTTAATACACCTATCAATAATGCGGAACACAAAGTAAATGACACATCAATATTTTGTTAACGAGGAAACCGCAAATGCAGAAAAACCCCGGGACCTAGTCTAATTTTGAATACTCTCAGAATTAAGCCGTTATACAAAATATAATACCAACTTCGTATAGTTGAGACCAAGCAGATTACCCCTAGCTACTTAGTTTCGTCAGTATCCCTGCGCCTTCGACTTCTAGAGTCATGCACGTGAATATCAAGTCCCTTGTATCGTATTCCAAACAACAAAGGAAGAATCTGTTTGGTAACCACTCTAATCAATCTTGCTAGAAGATATTAATGAGTCGTTGACAAAGGATCTTTGCAATCTAATAAACTCATTTTTCTGGTTAGATCAATCTAAATGTTGATTACCGAAATAATCAAATTCTAGATTCGCAATCAGTCAATATAGATCTCAAAGAGAAACTATAAAGTGATGCCGATCTCGCGCAACTAATCAATCAAGTCTAACAAAGATAAACCGATTCTAGTTATATCCTAGCCGATCAAGGTTTGTGCACTAAATCCACAAGATACGAAAACTAATAAGAACTATTCTTCTTCTTCAAATCTGCTATTGCCTTCAATAACCTGCACAACACCACTTGAATCCTCTTGTGATCAATCACGCACAAAACGGAGTTTGTTAACAATGGATTATCACAAGATGGCTTTAGATCTGAAGATGGTTCTAAAGATCCCGTCAATACTTTGATCTAGTTTGAGTGAGCCTTATATCAGAAGAGAAGGTTCTCAAGAATAAACAAACTAGGTGCAATCAAAGTTTTATTGACCATTAGTCAATCAAATCAATAATCGAAAATTAATAACACTATAATTATCTAGTTTCCCACCAACGGTACTCGTAGAGCTTCTTGATCCCACAGAAGTCTTTAAACGAGCGGTCGTAAGAGATTTCTCCTAATTAGGGTACTTTTCTATCAGGATAGACGACTCCACCAGAAACAACAAGAAATGTAGTTTGCCTGCCTCTTAGGGTAGTTTGCAAGAAATGCAAACTCAAGTATTTATAGACCAAGGTTGTTTGGACAACAAGGAAATTCCAAAACCGAAAATATTCTCAAGATATGCATTAACGTACCTAAATTTGGTTTTCCTATTTCCAATTAATGTTAACCAATATTTCCGAAAACTCTCATAGAAAACTTCTATTATTAGTCTAGCACATTAACTAATAATATTTTCCAGAGGATATGCTTTAATTGCTGGTAATTAAAACATATATGATGAAGATCATCTTTGAACAACAAATGATAATAGTTATGTACATGTTAAAATATGTCGACATCTGGAAGCTTTTCATCTTGACAAACCCAAACCTTAATTCACACACACCATGAAGAAATATGTGAACCATTGATATTGGTTTTGTACATGGAACCAATTAAACCATCACTCCAAAGTATGTTGTGACCGGTTATAACATGATTCCCAATCACTACACCATTTTAAGGAATTAGCAACTCAGTTTAGCAACGGAACTAGTAAGTTGCTAATTTGATTCTGAATTTTTATGACAGTAGGTTGCGGTTGCTAATTTTGCAACCTCGTTTGTTTCGGTTGCGAATAACAAGCTTCTTTGTTTGGTCAAGCATGCGAAGTGCGTGTGTGGTAGGGAACACTAGGACTACTTTTTACGCCCAAGTCAACCTTCGGTCAAGTCTTCTATTTTATTTTTCCACCCTTCACTCATATCTACCCTATATCCTGCCTTGTCGAGATTTCGTTCTCATTTTTATTTTTTCTCGCCATGACTCTTTTTCATCTCTTCTCCACAGAAGTTCTGAAAAACTTCATCTCTTTTTCATCTCTCCGAAGAACGTCATCTCTTTTTCATCTGAAATCAACCAGGTTTGAAGTCTCTTTCATAATCTTTCGTTTCAGTTTATAGGGTTTAAAGATTTTACGATTTTAGAGATTTTGATTTCTAGGGTTTCAACTGTGAATCTATTTTTTTTTCATTTTAGTTTATCGATTGTAGGGTTTCATATGTGAATCTGTTACTTTCGATTTTAGGTATTTTGATTTTAGTATTTCCATTTCGATTTTAGGGTTTCATTTTTGAAATTGCTATTTTCAGTTTTTCATTTTCTTCTTTCTTTTTCGGTTTTAAGGTTTCATATGTGTATCTAATACGATTTTATTTATACAATTTTAGGTTTTGTCAAGGTTGAAGAACTGAAGTTATTGGTGTTTCACTTTTCTATATATATATGCTCAGTAAGTAAGATGATAAATGGGATTCAGGTTATTGATTCAGTTATTGTATGGAAATTTGTAAGTCATAATCTGGGGGATTGAGATTCTTTTAGGTAGTTTTAGCACAAAAAGGTGGATGTTGGGAATTGGGATGAATCTGTGCTTGATTGTCGCTGAGAATGAACTTTCATTGTTAGTAACGAAGTGGATCTTTATATGTTCTGATCCTTACACTTGATTTATAAAGAGTTCAACTGAGCTCCACAGGTAACTCCTGAAGTTTAGTTGTGTGCACTATTTGGAAGTTATTTAATTGAGTAATCTTATAAAAGGGGATTAAGAATCATTGTCATTGGGCTAAGGAAGGGATCCATTTATGTATAAAATTGGAAATCGATTTTTCTAAGTTGTCCATGAAAGTAGTAAGCTGTTTGTGTCATTTAGCTTGTGAAAATTAAGGTTTTTTCACAAGTCTCCCTTTGTATTCTAAGTCTGGAAGGATCGATAACCTCAAGCTTCGTAGTCATTGGCAATCTTCTTTTGTTGTATATTCTGCGGTCTCTGCTTCCTATATTCTTTTTTCCATCTTTATTTAGTTACAACTTGGTAACCACTAAAATAAGTTTCTTTCCAAAGGGATTATATTGATTGCACTTCTTTAAACCAGTGAATGGCTTCCAGTGTTACTAATGCTGCGATGGGAATGATTGCGCAATCTACAAAATTTTTAGCAGAAGGTGATTATGAGAAGGTCTTTTAACAATTTTAACAATCTTTTGAAACTGTTCCTAAAGAGAAACTTCAAAGTTCATATGCTTGATATTTGTCAACATCTGCCGGTCCAGTCATGGGAACTTTATATTTGTCCACTGCAAAAATTGCATTTTGTAGTGATAATTTCTTTCATACAAAGTTAGAAGTCAAACAGAATTGAGTTATTATAAGGTATGCCTAACTAAACATATCATTTTCATTCACAAGAAGTAGTTTCTTTGTACGAAAAACAGACTTATATTAAAATAATGGCAGTCAGGGTCCCAGTTTATGTATGGTATTTTGATGCAGAATGCAATGATAGTAGTTTCGATGGGCTCTATACTTGCGGGTTTGATCTTTAACCATAAAAATTAAGACTCTTTGTGAAAAGCGGACGATGGGCTCTATACTTGATTTCCTTTAAACTTTTGCTACCTGTGTGCAGGACATACTTAAAACAACCTGGGAAACAGAGAAAGCAGTATTGGAGCAATTAAATAATGAAAGCGAGAAGAATGACGCTGAAATTAATGAACATGTAGTTTATCAGTTTTACAAATATTCCACTCTCTCCATTTCTTCTGTATCATGTCTACTAAATAAAAAAAGGGAAAACTTGAGAATTCTATCTTGTACCAGAATCCAGGTTGACAACTTCTCATTGAAACTAAGACAATTAAAATCTTTCAGCACCCTAGTTGTTTTTTTGAATGTCGTTTTAGGTCAAATGTATATCTATATGTTAAAATTTAGATTCACAAGTCTTTAGATGTTTTTGTTATCTATTATTTGCTTTTCATGTTACTCTACTTATCTTGATGATTGCTGCTCTGAAGTTATCTTATTTGCTTTTCCATCCTCACGTTCCTCTTTAGAACAAGATACTACATAATCACCTGGAGGCTCTACACATTAAAGTGGCTGAAAAAGAGCGAAGTTGTTTTGGTGGATCTTATGGAAGCATAGGTTCAGCTCAACACGGTGGTCTTGACCTACAAAGTGTGGTCCATTATCTCCGGCGGTCGAAGGAAATCGTATGCCTTCACTTCCCGTCCATCTTGTGTCATTATATATGGAAGCTTCTGTTGGATTCGATTCTGATTTCCTCTTTTTGTTACGCGGCGAAACGAGAGATTTCATTGTTAAAGAAAGAAATCTAAGGCTGCGGTCTTGTACGAATGAGTATCTCTAGCTCTTGGCTAACTGGTTCCATGTCAGGTCACTCTTCAACTCACACAATTGTTTCTACAAAGTACGGAAAGTACTCGCCTTTTATGACAATCCTTCTAAAAAATAATACTTCTAAATTCAGTAATCAATAATTATCATCCTAGAAACTAATCAGTTGATTAACCTTTTCTTTCTCCTTTTCTTACTTTTAAGCTTTTTGATCAATTCTGATTTTCTAAGCTTGCCTTTCTTTTTTTATGTTAATGATTTCAATCTCGTACTACATATGCAAAATGGGGTTTGAGTTCAATCTCACACTACATATGCAGTGGGGTTTGAGTTATACATGGTTTGTGATGTTAGTGGTATTAACATATCTGTCTTTGTTATTGTCTAATATTAATGGACATCGTTTAGGTGCATGTAAATGAAATCCCTTGAACTATGGAAGAAAATGGAGGCTGCAAATGTGTTATATTGGCATCAGCTCAAGAGATACTCAGTCAGCATTTGGTTATAAATCCTTCTGTTGCTGGTCCATCACGACTATTCTTATCTCGAGCTCCAAATTTTCCAGAAGAATGCTCTGAAAGTGATTGACAAAGGTGAAATCATAGAAAAGGTTGCCAGGGAATATGTATTATAAGGGGTTCGATAAAATAAGATTTATCAATCTTGCTGGTGATATTCCCTCCTAGATGTAAGCTTTTCTCCCTCTATATTTTTTGTTATCATGATGAGACGAAGTTAAACATTATGTATGTCTCTTTTCAGCTCTGTGTTGTGATATTCCCTCCCTCATAGTAAGTGAGAATGTAGGAGATTCCAAGACCACTTTATAGTGGAAGACGACGTTCGATTAAGAGCTGTAAAAGGTAAAGATCTTGCCGCTAAGGTTTTGTTTTCTGTACTGGGTTCTGCAGTTTGCTATTTGATATCCCAACTTGATGCATATAAAGTTTCTAGTCTGATACCAATTGTGGCGTATCAGAGGGAATTGTTCTTTTCTATCTCCAGGATAGATCAACATCTTACTATTTTCTTCCTAAGTTATTATGCAATTACTAGGTTATAACTTTGTTTCTTATAGCAGTTTAAGCTGATCTTCTCCATGGTATTTTTTCAGTTGATGGTCTGTGTTTATGAGTTAGCATGTGCCTATGATCTTATATATCATCTCAGCTTTTGATTATGATGAGTTATGGTGCCTTCCTAACTTTGATAGTTCAATTTCAATATTGCAGGCATCAGGAGGAGCTATCACCTCTTTCCTCACGGTTCAAGTTTAATCTTCCTGGAAAATTCTGGGGGTATCTAGCACTCTCTAAATTAGCAAAAGCTTATGTCATGTGTTGTCTGGGTCCTCATAAATTCTTCACCGACCTGTGAATTTCCATTCACTTTGTACTCCTTTAACTTGTGTGTATGAATTAGAATTTTATTGTACAAGGAGGAGATCCTACTGGGACTGGCAGATGTGGAGAATCTATATATGGGTATTCATCTTCTTACTTCTTCTTTCAATTTCTAGGGTTTCCGTTGTTTTTGTGATTTGGGTATGGTTAGTTTACTCAAACTTAGTTAGTTTTTAGATGTTTGTTGCGTTTGATGGAATTAGGGTGTCCAAATTTTTGTAGCATTGTAGTTTTGCTATGTAATGAAGAGAAACCAAGAAAGTGAGTTTTTTTAGGTAAACTAGTAGCCGTTTCCACGGTGGGTGCAGATGTAAGTTTTGACCTAATTCCAAGTGTCAAGGTAGTGGAAGAAATTGTAGTGAAATTGGAATGAGGCACTTTTTTTTTGTGACCGATAGGAATTACTTTTGGTCACCACAAAAGGACCTCCTACGTTGGCTGCTAAGATTTTGAGAAAGTTGTGCTCCCTGGCAAATACGAAAACTTCAAAAATGAGTGTAATTGATACTATCAATCTCTTGCATGAGCTACGTGTTAGTGCGAAGTATGTGGGCTCTTTTGATTTTCTTATATAGCCTATATATTATTTCTTTATTAGTCTTTGACTCAATCTTTATAACTTTATGCAGTTCAAAGTTTGAGGATGAGATAACAACATAGTTGAAGCATCTTGGATATCGATTGGAAGAATTTGTGATGCTTTGTTCGCAGGTTAATTGGATGATGCTCTGTGGATCAGAAAGGTTGGAGAACAAAGCAGCAGCCATTAAGTCCCTTAGCAGCTGCAAGATTCGTAAGTTTATGTAGTATCTCCTTATAGTGATTTAAGTTGGAAGAACTTGGGAATTTCGTAACTTTCTGTGAACTGAAATTAGGAACCAAGTATGTTTCTAATGTGTACACTAGTTTTTTGTGATACTTAGAATACATTTGTATCAAATAATCATACTTTTTGTTAACATCAATCGAAGAATCCATTTTTCATAATATGATACAGTTTTGTATGTTGAATGAATGAATGACATAGTTTGTATATCTGTGGAAATGATGAATATGGGGAACTGGATAACTGCAGGGGGAAAATGTGGGGGGGCGAAATGGATTTTGAAAAGTTGAAGACTTGACCTTTTTTTTATGTTGCAAAATATTAGCAACGTCTTTGATCTGTTGCTAAAATTAGAACCAGAACTAATAACATTTAGTTCCGGGTAGGGGTATTCCTGTAATTAGAAACAGCTTAGCAACGGCAGACCTTGGTTGCGAATAAACAAAGTCGCAACGGCACGGTACGTTGCGAATCCCCGTTGCTGACCAAGATTCGCAACGGAGCTTATGCCGTTGCGAAAAAATGCAACACCGTGTTTTGTTCATACTTGATGAATTTGGTTTAGAACAATTTATTTTTTATAACCTAATTATGATTCAAGATTTAATCATTTCAAAATAGCCTGGAATAGTGATATGTGTCATTGATGTTATTCGGGAATGTTTCGAATTGATTATTAGAGAGATATAGAATCACTTTTAATCTAGTTCACAAACTGGGAGAACTGTTATAAGTCCTGATTCGCAATACATGTACCCAGTTGTTGATGGTGGATTTTGGTTCAAAGGCTAAAATTGTAAATCCAAATTTAATGCGCTGACATCCTGCAGAGGATAAAAGTTTGTTTGATAAGTGATGAATACTTCTTCGCTTTATTAATTCACCTAGAATGGAGCATGTGGCAACAATTCCAAATACGTGAATTAAATACACAAAATTCACCTAGAATGGAGCATGTAGTAACAATCCCAAATATTCGTGAATTTTTAGCATTATTTATAATGCATGATTTTCCTAGTATTTCTGTGTTGTTCCGCAGAACTCTCATTATTGGTGCGGCATGACTGAGCGTTGCTCTTGCGAGTAACACGAATCTCCAAGTGTCAATGGTGAGGCATGCACGAAATACCGTATGAGGCTACATCTCTCGGTGTGTTATATTAGCCCGATTGAGCATATTTAATTTCTAAGGAAATCTAGACTGTCCATATCGGTCTCGAAATAATCACGGCCACGCGGAGTTGACCGCATGATTTAACCGGCTAGACGAACCCTAGCAAGAGCGAGGCTATCACCGTGATGACCAGGCGGCGGGCCTATTTATGCCCTATCCGGTCGAACGTTACACTTTACTTCCTAGCATGCCAAAACGCCATTTAAAAATAGGGTGGCGCGTTGCTTGGGAAGCTCGAAAAGCAATTGCGCAAGACAACCTCAAAATGATCGTGATCGTCTAACTTCACTAGCTTTGATTGTATGGTTTAGATCGCACCATGAAAGATGGAGGAGGCGCTAGCACGCACATTAGAGGGCCCACTCTATCCCTACGATCGGTTTGCTCACCAGGCGTGGTCACGCGACCACGATCACATGCCGAAACATGGCTGGTGTGATGCTTCGCGAGGGTCATGAA
>JAJJWW010007517.1:0-21662 GCA_023531295.1 Papaver armeniacum
GAACCACAGAGTATCACGGCCATGTCTCATGAAAATTTTAGGCGATTAAATGGGCGTGTGACACTAAAGTTAGACCTCGAGTTTCTCGCTCTGTGAACTCCAGATTAAATATATTTTGAATTGAACATCACAGTTCAAATATTACTTAGAGGTAGAATGAAGTTTCTTTGATGAAATCGCCAAATATATCATAATTGAACATCACAGTTCAAAGATTACGTAGTTAGACTCGAGTTTCTCGTCAAGACCGAGACGAAATATATTATAATTGGAACATCACAAAAGTTCATAGATTACTAAACTTAGACTCGAGTTTCTGCTCGTGAATCTGGAATAAATATATCCGAATTGAAACATCACAGTTTAAATATTACTAAAGTTAGACCTGAGTTTCTGTTGCCGGGTGTTACACCGGTGTCTGTGGAGCACCTATTGTTGTCACTGGGTGATGATGTGGTGGAGAAGGAAATGAAGAAAGAAGAAAAAAAAAAGGAAAGAAGAAGAAGAAGAACAAGAAAAGGTCAAAAGGGTATGTTTGGCTTTTTTTTAAGTAATAAAAACTAAATTCACTCATTATATTTGACCCGGGGTTTTTGTGCCACTTTTTAATCAAATAGTTTTTATTTATTAAAAATAATATGGCTGAATTTTTGTTCCACAAGTTTGGTCACCTTGGTGTTTGTGACTAGTTTTGAAAATAAAAATAAAATCTGCATATATTTTCCACCTATTTAATGTATTTTCCCTGACATACCAAATCAAAAATATATCTCCATGGGGCGGGGCGAAGCCCCGCGCACACCAAATCAAAAATGCATCACATGGCAAACAGAAAACCCCGCACACCAAATCATACATCGCTACTTGACATGGGCGAGTCTCACAAGACACCAAATGAAAATGCATCACAATGGTTTGGCAAAGCCCGCGCACACCAAGCTAAAAATAAATACGTCCTGGGTGCGTAGCACGGCACAAATCTAGTGTTACTATAATTTCAAAACGAAGGAAAGCAAAGATATGTCATGAGACGACCTGGTTGGATTGTTTAGCTAGGTGAATAACCAAATTTTCAATGTGATTAAGAAAATATCAAAAGATAACTCGATCTCAAAAAAATTATCAAAGATTATCCCTAAATCATTAATACTTTCCCTTGAATAAACTCATCATCAAAGATACTTACTCTGGAAATTATTATCAAATCAAACAGATTTGGTAAGCTGCAGTACAAACTATTCTTGTTCCCCATTTCCTGTTTTCTCATTTGCCACATGAAAAAACTATTCTTGTTCTCGTATGCTTGTGGGAGTTTTACTTCACGATCTTTTCTGCATACCCTTGTGGGAGCGATTTACCATTTTTCTGTGGATCGCCGACAATTTGATCAACATCTTCCTTTAGGACTACCACTTTACCGTGTCCTTGTGGAATTACTTGATCATCTTCTTCTGCATCAGCACTTGAGACTCTTTCTTCTTTGTTAATATCTGTGTCAATATGAAGAATCATTTCCAAATTTGTTTTTGATGGGTCAGAAGAACAACAAGTGTTATTGAAGCAAGGAACAAATCCATAAATCCTGCTGGTCATGGTGTTTCTATTGTCCGCCGTGGCTACCGCACAAGTTGAGTATTGGAACCTTCGTCATCTTCTTTCTGCATATTGCGTGGAACCTTCCCGAGTATCAAAAGAGCATGCGTTAGTAGCAGTTGCTTGGTTAAAAAGAGCATGATATCAACCCGAGCTTTTTCTATATTATGGAGGCAGTAATTTTTTTTTTTTTTTTTTTTTCCTGCTGCTAGAAAAAGAGATATGGAGGCAGTACTCGTCATCATCACCTAGCATGCATCTGGGAGGCTCATACATACTAAAACCATCATTAGTGCGCTAAAGCTTTACTCTCTAGTATCAGTTTCTGTAACGCCTCTAATCAAGAGTAGCCCCTTCAAAAATTGAGTAATAACTTCTTCTGTTAACTTATTGCCTCCCAGCAGTTTTGTTGCTCCAGATCTTTCTTTTATTAGCACTCTTACTTATCCCGATAGTTATGCGTTAGCAGACTCTTACTTCCTTGTGAAGATATCCCGATAGTTATGCATATTGCAAGGGTTGGTACGTGTAGGGTTTATCAGATATCCACATAGAGACGACAAAGAGACTCAGGAGAGAAACGATGAGACATCTAATTACCTTTACCTACTAAGTACGCTACATATATATATACAATTCAACGGTTCTATACATACTGCACCTCCAACGACACTAAAACAAGCTCCTCACAATAAGTGTGGGTTCCACCCAATGGAGACTAAGGTAATCATTTTTTGGGTCCCACCAATAGGAAAACTGGGTGGGAGCAGGTGTTTTAGTGTTAAGGAGGGCGGTACATTAAGAGTTTTCCTATATAATTTGGGAAAATATTGTTTGGTCCTTTTTAGGTGGCCCATATCAATTCGTCCTTAAAAAACGCCATCAGTTTTTGGTCCATAAGCTATTTAAAAATATTAAACGACAAAAGTCTTCTTCCAAAGTGTTAATTTCTACTTATTTTGTAGCAGCTTTCATTCACAAAATGAACTCATGTTATTTCTACTTATTTTTCGTAAATCACCTAAAAACCCGAGTTCATTCCAAATGAACCCATATAAAAACCTAAAAATAGAGTTCATTCCAAATGAACTCCATATAAAAACCTAAAAACAGCTTCATTCCAAAAATGAACCCATATAAAAACTAAAAAAACAGAAACATTCCTAAATGAACTCCATATAAACAAAGAGTAAGAAAGATCAGCCTTCTACTAACTAAAAGCAACAAACTAGATTTAGTTAACGCTGAATCTAAAAACCGATTCAAACCAAATATGAAGGGAAAAGAGTAAAATCAAATCAAATAAAAGAAGAAGTAGAGCTTGACCCAAGCTGTGTTCTCTGCCGCATCCGCTTCCGAATGAGCTGATCTGAGCAAGAAAAAGATTGCTGCTTGAGTTTTCGTTGGGTTTTTTGAAGGAGAGAGAAATGGAGAGAAAAGTGAGGAAAAAAGGGGATTATGCTAAGTGGGATTCTAATAGCAATAACCTTTTTGTACTTTGTTCTACCTGTTTCTTTTTAAAACCACAAGTTTTCCATTCAAAGGGGATCTTACCTCTTTATCAGGTAAATGTATTGTAACTAGGGACTAGTATAGAGGTGTGGGGATGTGCCAAAGACGAGCACGCCCCCGATGACAACACGCTAAAATTTTAGACAATTTGCATTTTAAATTTCAAAGACGTGACTTAGCTCAAAGACGCAAGACAACACGCTTGTTAAATGGGACGTGTTGGGTTTGACTAATTGGCACAGAGCACAACACAACATGCTAAGACGGATAAGCATGGACCCACCTCAAAGACAACACGTTAAAAAAAAGACGCCATAATATATGTACAAATACACCATATAACAAGGCATAATACATCACATCTTTGTATATTTCACAAAAGAGTCACTATTCTAGCTAGTTTTTAACATTTTATGTTAGGTTATTTAAAACAACACATATAATACCTTAATATTTAGAAAATATATTACAATATCATTGTTATAATGTCGTCATCTATATTTAACTAGAACATTAATTTACATGACAATAATCCAATTTTATATTTGATGGGTTATTTCTTTTTATTGAATAAACTGTTAATTTTTTTTACTTGAATAATCTCAAATGATATGTTGTCTAATTAAACATGTATATGTGATAATGTCCGACTTAATATATATATACATTAAGTGATTTCAAATTACTTATAACATCGCAAAGACGGTGACAAAGACGACACGCTTTTATTCGCAGTGAAGTGCTCAGGGCCGGCTGCGCCTAGCTTTTGACTAGTAAAGCACAAAGACGCAAGCACAACACGCTTAAATCGTTGCCACAAGACAACAACACGGCATGGCACGTGAATGCGACGCGACTGTCACGGGTCACACGGCTTAAATAACGCTTTACACCTCTAGACTAGTAGTTACATCATTACATGACTTGGTCCTTTTGTGGGGATTTTATATTGAAATAATCATAAAGAATGCATTAGATACTTAGATTACAGAGACGATTTTTTTTTCTTTTCCGAAGCATTACAGAGTCGATATGTATACAGGGGTGGAGGCACATTGAGAGGTGGGTGTGCAATTGCACCCCCTCAAATGTGAGCTCCAAAGCCTAATTTAAGCTAATTTTCCCCATTTTAGCCATTTTAACCCTTTTGCACCCCCTCAAATGTGCATTGATTGGTAACTTGCCCACCCATTTCTAGAATTCTGGCTCCGCCCCTGTATGTATATGTATACCAACCGACTGTCCGTTGGGCCGTGAGACTGTCCGAGGGTGTGCAAGAGGTGCAACGTGACATGGTCCATCTTAGGCCAAGGCCTTTTTTTTTTATGCAAAAACTAAGCCCAGTTATGACTTATTTCTTCCTATTAGCCACGTCTCTCTTTCATTCTTACTTCTTCCACGCTTTATCGATTTGTTAGGGAAGATTTCTTAAGAATTCTAAATTTCTCTCAAAAACAAAACCAAACCACCCACTCTTTCTCTTGTCTTCTGTTTGGCTTTGGGATAAAAAAATATGTTGATAAGGCTAATCAATCACTCTTATTTTGTGAAGTAAGCTAACAATTAACACCCTCCTCCTTTCTCTTTCAAGGATTCAATTCAAGGTAATCGATTATTTGTTTAGTAAATCATCATAGCTTTAAGGGATATGCTTAACGATGATGCTACGTCAATGAAAGGACTTCTAAAATATTTTCAAAACTATAGAGATACGGAATTTGGGAAGGCCTTAACCACTACCAAATATATTGCATAAATCAATCGGGAGTTGAAGCTGATTTTCATATAAAACAATTTTTTGATGAGATTGAAAATTGTGAGGAAATAGCCCAATCAATCAAGAATCTTTTCGAACTAAGTTTTTTGCAGCATTTTGATCAAGCGGCTGGGTTCTTTTTGAAAGACTATTGAGCAATATAAAGCATGTGACGACATATTTGGTTCTTTTGTTTAGTTCGGATACTTTAAACTCAATGGATGATAATCGCTTAAAAGCTCAAGTAGATAATCTTGAAGCTACTCTAAGCACGATAAGCATCGATATCGATGCAAACAATTTGTTTGCCGACTTGAAAGTTTTACGTGAACTATTACCAACGGAAATAACCACAACAGCTTGGTATATTTAATTTAAAACGTACTTCAAGATAGCTTGATTACATCTATTGTATACAGCAGCACTCTTAACAATTCTAGTTACGCTACATCGGCAGAAAGAAGCTTTTCAAAATTTAACATACCGAAATAGTTTTTCGTATCACCATGGCCCAAGAAAGACTCAATGGGTCGCTATGATATCGATTGAGCATAGTCTTCTTGGCGACGTTGATATTGATTCCTTAATTGATGATTTTGCAGCGAATTTAAGACGGCTAAATTTCCACTGATGATCTTCTTGAATGGTATATATGCATGTTATATTCGAATTTGATATAATCTTCTGTAGTCTTCCATTTGTATTTTTGGTTTACTAACAACTTTAGTCGTTATATGTCTTTCTGTACATGGATTTTGGTTAACTAACTCACATATGGGAGAACTTGAAGTCATTTACAAAGATACTACGGAAAGAAATTCAATAAAACTAGTCGGCAATTTTTTTTTGGACCATTTTTTTTGTGTTGAACTAGATAATATGTATAAAAGCAATGCTTATAACGGTAAAGAACTTGTTATATTTATGCTAGCTATATATATATACATATATATTAATCGTCTTAGTTTCATTTTGTCATTGCTATTCTTAAATTGATGGGAGAAAAAATTGAACGTAAGAAGGCCCTACATTAAGTTCGCATGGGGCCCTAACACACATGGATCGGCTCTGCTGGGGGTAACGTCAAGACTCGTTATCAATTAATGCTAACAATCTCATTTATGTCATTTTGAGTCTTTTCTTAATTATGCAAGATAGATTTTTAAAAAAAAAAAAAAAAATCCGTCGACGACAAAGATACAAGCCAAACAAAATTTCTGGCGCAATTCGGCTACGTAAAATATAAATTCGGCCAGTTAAGGAAAAAATGGGCCACACATGGGAATATGTTTTTAATGCGTTCCTTATATATTGCTTCGTCACCCCAAATTCAGCATAAATATATAGTTTTAATTTTTAATTTCTATTCATAATTACTAACACATGAATTAAACATGATTTTAACAATAACGGATCTCATCAACAGCCTACTGACAATAGCCTATTTTATCAACATTGCCACTTTGTTTTTATGGTGCATCTTGATTGTAATAAATGAAAAAATGATGATTGTTGTCTTCTACTGGATTGTAATCTATCTACCATATAAAGCCAACTATCCTTAGTTGAAGCTGTAATTTTGTTTCCCATTATACCCTTGTTCCCATAAAATGTATGTACACTTTATATAAATTAGTGAGGGTATCATTGTAATTCAATTTACAAAAATTAAAACTTAAGCCATTTAATCATTACAAATTAATTTTCTACTGCATTCCGTAATCATCTTCACCCGTGTCTTTGATAAAATGTAATAGAATGCAGATGGGAAGTATAGGAATCTTAGCATAGCCGGGTAGATTTACCTTGTTAAGTGCTTGTATTGATCCCTGTCTTACCATGTCATGTCCGTAGTTGCTTCCTAAACTCTGAATAAACTTGATAGATGTAGAAGGGAACTTTTTTTGAGGAGGTGACAAGGATAGAAAGACCATGCATAATGTGAATCGCCTACCGTTTGTAGGGCAAGACTAAAGATCTAGGAGGTGCGAATGTCGTCGAGACCTCAACTTAAACTTACAGATCTAGCTGAAGATGGCATGTAAATTTTTTTCCTAACCCGATAGTATCGTGATTCAGGCTTTTAAAAGGAAAATATTACATGGAACATGATTTCTGAATACCGGTTAAGAATAGATCCTCCAAATGCTGGAGAAGCATTATAGGAGGTCGTGATGTCATTAGGAATTGTTTAGTGGGCTATAGGAGACGGTATAAGGTTGATTTGAGAGATAAGTGGATAGGTAATGAGTCCATTGCTCTTTATGTAACTGGACATTTCTAATTTGCCTCAGAGACCGTGGAGCTCCTACATGATCATAACTCCAAAGAGTAGGATTCTAATAGGGATTGATAGTTGTGTTAACCCCCATATAGGGCCGAGGCTATCAAGTCCATTCCTATTTGTAATAGTCTTTAGGTTAGTGACATGTACCCATAAGGGCGGCTAGTAAGTCTGGAAATGTGACAGTAAGTGAGGCTAAGGGCATTTACGTGTATCGAAAACATGGAAATCAACATTAAGACTATGACTGAAGTTCTTTGGGCATTAAAATGCCCATTCAAATATAAAAGTTTTTCTTTGGCAACTCGCCATAATAAATCGCATGTTAATGAGCAATTACACAGAAGGCATTATAGACCATCCTACCGCAAGTCGTAATAGTGATATAGAAACTTGTCATTTTTTTTTGGTTGTCGATTGTATCCCCTATTTGGAGGAAATTAAGAGAATGGACCGCTTTGCAAGTCAATTTAGATGTGCTTTCTCCAAGTTTTTTCAAAAGTTTGTCTTTTTTAGATGGTACTGGGCTGTAACTTGAAATGGAAGGATTTATGTCCTTTTATCTTCGGGGTATTTGGCATCGAGGAATATGTTTTTTTTTTTTTAGAATAAGAAGTTCAATGCCTTGTGGGGTGATGGAAAAGGCATCGAGAGTGGCAAGGAATATCATCAAAGTCAATAAACAAAGCCGAGAATGGAAGAACGCATAATGAGGAGACTTTACTCGGGCAGTTCCCGTCCAATTTTTTTTTTTAATTTAAATACTCGACGGATCAGTCTGGATGGTAATGGCTTTGGTGATTTGTGGGATCATACGGACGAGTCCGAGGCTTTCATGTTTGTTATAAAGCATATTTTCAAGAACAACAACAATGTGGCTGAAACTGGGCAATCGCAGATGGTTTACGCCCTGGTCGTGCACATGAGCGCACATAACTTGGAAGGAGAGTGACTTTGCTATGTTGTTCAACTTTGCAATAAAGAAGTTCAACCTCAATGGGATACCTTTGGTCTTGTCAAAGAAATCAGGAACCTAAGTCTTATTTCAATCAATGAAGTTTACTAAAGATACAGAGAAGCCGATAACATTGCTGGGATAGATCATAAAGATGGAGCTTCCCAGAAGCATGATGGGAATTTGATCAAGTCTACCATATTTTTATCCGCTTTGTTTAATTTCGATGTTATGTGTTATTTACACCTAGACTTGTTTTAAAGTTCAGCTTGTTTAGGTCTGCTTTCAATCCTTCTAATAATAAAACAAAACAAAAAAATCTTCACCCTTCTACACTTTCACTCTTTCCCTGAAAATCATTTCACTTTAAGTATTGAACTCTCGAGAATTGTTCTTTTCCTACATAAATATACATTTTCACCGTCTCAATTTAATTTTTGCTTTAGAAATAAGATTTTGATTTCCCAGCTGTTTATGGGTAAAAATCGTTTCTGCTGATTTCGGTAATTTCGGTAGGTGAGTGAGAAACTAGTTCAAACCCTAAACAAATATGTCAGTGACGTGAGCACATTGTAGATTCGAGAGATCAATCAGACAAGTCCCATTTAAACCAAGAAATGGCCGCTCCAGATTTGCTGGGCCACAAAGTGGAGGAGAAGCGGTTGATTTGTGAGAGGGAAGCAAAGAAAGGTGTTGGAGACCGTAATACACTGGGGAGAGTAGTATCCTCGGGACCAGACGTAAAAGTGAAAGCTACAGTTTGCAAGAGATGAAAGCTTTTGGGAGAGCTTGCAAAGTTGCCTTTCTCGAGAGTGTGTTGTGCTTTCCGACCGAGACTTGTTGTCCGGTGGAAATAGTAAGACCTATTTATACAAGTCGAGATTGAAACGTACCTGCCCCTGCGAAGGAAGAGAGTAAAGGGTGAAATAATGGGAGGAGGTGGTAACCGCATGGTGTTAATGGGTGAAAACGTTTTCACCATTATTTCCTCTTTTATTCGACCGCTTTATTCCTTTTCACGCTTTAATGCTTAATGTGAGCGTAGTGTACCGTGATGCTCAGGACCGCCAAAACCAAAACCCTAAAAGGCATCCCCAAACTTTGTGTTGATGTTCTCGAGTGTTGGTTGCATCTTGAGTGCAAGTGGCGCCGTTAGTGGCGCGTGTGGTATGTGCCAATGGCATGTGTGGACGCTTTGGTGGTAGTTGCATGTTTGCAAGTTAAAGCACTAAATGTGTTTGGTATGTGCCAATGGCATGTGCGAATGCCTTGGTGGCAGTTGCACGGTTTGCAAGTTAGGCTACCAAATAAGGTGTGTTTGGCATGTGCCAATGGCATGCGCTAACGCTTTGGTGGCAGTCACTCAGCTTTCTCTTAAAGTTGTTACCAGCGTGTGTGTTTGGCATGCCATGGCACGTGCGCCATGTTGACCTAGTTGTAAGTCTTGTACTCTAGGGCGCTATATTCGGCATGGGCCAAAGGCATAGCGGCTTTTGGAAATATGACTTGCGATGACGTGTCGGGTGATGTGCCAATGGTAAGTAACGGCCATGTCGACTTAATATGGTCTCGCAAGTTAGGGCTCTATATTTGGCAAGCCAAAGGCATAGCGGCTGAAATATGGTCATACACGTGTCGGCATGTGCCAATGGCACGCATGCGCCATGTTGACCTAGTCATAAGTTTCCAGGAGCCTAGCTTATATTTGCGTGGGCCAAAGGCATAACGCTTGGAAACATGGCTTCATGACATGTGTTGGCATGTGCCAATGGCACGCATTTGCCATGTCGACCTAGTTTGCAAGTCTCAAGCCTAGGCGCTATATTGGCGTGGGCCAAAGGCATAATGCATTGGAAATATGCTTCATGACACGTGGTTGGCATGTGCCAATGGCACGTGCTACCATAAGCCGACCCAGTCAAGTCTTGCAGCTTTAGGGCGCTATATTTGGCGTGGTACAAAGGAATAGCGGCTTTTGAAATATGGCTTGCGACACTGTTGGCATGTGCCAATGGCACGGCGCTGTGTCGACTCTCACTTGCAAGTCTTGCGTTTAGGGTGCTATATTTGGCGTGGGCCAGCGCATACGGCTTGGAAATATGGCTTCGCGACATCATGTTGGCATGTGCCAATGGCACGGCAAGCCATGTTGACCTAGTTGCAAGTCTTGAGCTTAGGCGCTATATTTACGTGGCCAAAGGCATAGCGCTTGAAATATGGCTTGCGACACGTGCTGGCATGGTGCCAATGGCACGCATACCATGTCGACCTAGTCAGTAAAGTCTCAGAAGCTTGCATTTACATTCGCGTGTGGGCCAAAGGCATACGGCATTGAAATATGTCTTGCGACACGTGTTGGCATGTGCCAACGGGCACGTGCGGTCATGTCGACCTAGTTGCAAGTCTTGCAGTTTAGGGCTATATTTCCATGGGCCACAAAGGCATAAGCACAAAATATGGCTTACGACATCGTGTTGGCATGTGCCAATGGCACGCCATGGTGCTGTTAACCTAGTCAAGTCTTGTAAACTTAGGTAATCATATTTGGCATGGGCCAAAGGCATAGCGGCTTTGAAATATGGTATTGCGACACGGTTGGCATGTGCCATGGCACGTGCGGCCATGCTGACCTAGTTGCATGTCTCGTGGCAGTTTTTAGGGCGCTATATTCATGTGGGGCCAAAGGCATAATGGGCTTTTGGAAATATGGTTTGCGACATATTGCATGTGCCAATGGCACGGGCGCTGCCTGACTTAGCTCGCAAGTCTTGCAGCTTAGGGTGGCGCTATATTTGGCGCGGGCCAAAGGCATGTGGCTCGGAATATTGCTTATGTGACGTGTTGGCATGTGCCAATGGCACGCGCGCCATAAAAGTTGACCTAGTTGCAAGTCTGCAGCCTAGGGCGCTATATTTGGTGGGCCAAAGGCATAGCGGTTTGGAAATTCGGGCATTGTTGCCATGGTGCTAGGTGCTGGGCTTGGTTTGGCATTGTTGCCATGGTGCGCAGTGGTGCTGGCTTGGTTTGGCATTGTTGCCATGGTGCGCAGTGATGCGCCTGATGTTATCATACAGGTTGCTAGAAAGTGGTTTAGTTTGGCATTGTTGCCATGGCAGCGCAGCCATGGCTATTGGTTTTGGAATTAGGTTCGTGTCGAAAACCCTAATCTGGATTTTGAAAAACACTCTATTAATTATGTACACCCGAGTTAAATGCTCTTATTAATGTGTTGCGGGTAACACTAGGTCATGGGTTTACGATTTTACCCCTTGTTTAAAAACCACCATCAACACCAGCAAATCAAGATTTCAAAAATTATGGCTGGATTTATCAAGAGTTCAAATGATGGAGAAACCACTCTTATCAGTCACATAACCTTTTCCCATATCTACCTGTTTTCAACCCGTATCTCTTCCTCGAAACTAAAATTCTCTCTATACTTTAGATCTCTTCGAATCCTAACAAACATACATACAGTCATAAAAATTTAATCAAAATCGCAAAGCAACAATATACTATGAGTTTTAATTACTGAAAAATTATTTACAAAACGATAAGAAAAAGGATTTTGTCTCTCTTAATTTATGAATGTGTTTTTGGTGGAAGGAGGAATAAGAGTTGGTAAGAGATTCAACTATTGTTTTAAGAGAATAAAGATCAAGTTGTATGAGTTTATAGTGATCCCAAAGGTTTAGTCTGAATAAAGGCGAGGAAGGAATCATTGATGGTGGTGCAAGCTGTAGTGTGAACTGTGAAGAAGAAGCAAAAATACTTAGTCAAAATAACTATGGTCAGTCAAAAATTGTCAAAACATCCTCCAAAATAAAAAATATTTAGGTTGAAACACGTAATTAGTGAGGGATCTTCTATTGCAAATATGGGTTTAGGGCTCGGGATGAGGCTTTTTTTTTTTCTTTTTTTCTACACGGGGTTTGTGTTGCAAATAATTAATGGGGGTTACATTTTTTTTTTGTTTGTGATAATCAAGAAAAATGCTTTCACTATTACTCAAAATTGTGTTAGATCTGAAAATTAAGGATATAGTGGTTGCCGAATCCGTTCTAAATTGAATAAGTCATTGTTTGTACCTGTATAAAATACATGGGAGGCCCACAAATCAATACAATGAGGTTTCATGAGATTAATGACAAGACAAAGGAGGTTTCATGCGTATTAATGACAACATGCAAAGGAGGTTTCATGCGTGATTAATGCCAGGAGGCAAGGAAAATAAATACCATTTATGTTGTGTGATTGTATAAAAAGTGGAAATGTAATTAAAAAAGGAGGTAGCCAATAGGAGGAAAAAATGGAGAGGCTAGCTAACACGTAAAAATCCATTGTGGATTCTACATATCAATAAAACACATTGTAACACAAATTATCAATAAAAAAATCACTCCCCAAGGGGATTCGCCTGGGTGGACGAGGCAAACCATGCCGAACCACGTTAAACCTCGTGTCACATTTTCGCTCTTCAATTGCCTCCCAACCCTAAATCCACACTAAATCTTCCATTCATCGTTTCGTACCAAGAGTAATTTTGGGTACAAACATTGGCGCCACTAAGGGGATTCGAGTGAAATAATCGTGTTTTATCATTTACAAAAGTCGGAAGAAATCTGCATGAATTTCCATGCAAAATCAAAGAAAAAGAAAAAAAAATTATGGTTGAAGAAACCGCTATGCAGGTTGAAGAAACCGGCTTCGACGTTGAAGAAACCGTTATTTGCTGAAGGAACTGCGGCAAAAGCTGAATAAAGCGCACTAAAGCATTAGCAGGCGTATTACAAAATTCAGTAGAACAATAACAGCTTATAACGTAATGTAACTCCACTCCGCCTCATCCAAATCTCCCTTCATGGCCAATAATTTCTTCTGGCTGAAGTCCGAATTGAGTGATTTTTGGTTCCTTAGAACCGCTTTTCAATTCCTTACAGATGGAAGCAAAAATTTGTTCGAGAAACTTTTATATGCACTTGGGGCATCAACATGATCGAGTTCGAGGTTCATGGATAACACATGATCGAAGTTCGTTGTTCGTGGATAGCCACATGATCGAGGTTCGAGATGAGGATTTCATAGACCCTTCAATATTTTTAGCCTGCATCACTTCGCGAAGCACCTCAAAGCCCACTCTTGCACGTGAGCACATAAGTCTTGCTTTTATCGCGAAGCATAAAAATCCGCCTGGCACGCTGAGTATGAAAAACTCGCACCTTGGCAAGCATAAAGTATCGTCTCAACCACAGAGCCCAATGCCCGATATTGAGTCCAAAGACTCAGTACTAACACAAGCAACAACCAACATTGCCTGCAGCAGTAAGCGCTATGCCTTGTTACGTTAGCGAGTAAAAAGCCTTGCCCCAGCCAGGCAAGCACACACTACATTCTATTCAAGACTCGACTAGCTATCGAGCATCACAAGTCCACCACGTGGCAAAAAGTCTCGCCTAAGACGCGAGCAAATTTTATCGCAGGGTTATCGCGCTTGGGGCGTCTTTGTAATGTGTCTCCTCACGCTTTGGAGGCGACCATGCAAGTTACGCCATCGACGATCGATAATGAAGTGAAAAACAAAATTATTAACCCTCAACAAGTTGGAGGTTAAGAGGGGGCTATGCTTGCACCGTGTATAAAATACATGGAAGGCTCCACAAATCAATACATATGGAGGTTTCTATGATTAATGACGACATGCCAAGGAGGTTTCATGCAGATAATGACAACATGCAAACGAGGTTTCATGCGGATTAATGCACTCGAGGCAAGCAAGGAAAATAAATACCATTTATGTTCGTGATTGTATAAATAAGGGAAACGTAATTAGAAAAGGAGGTAGCCAATAGGAGGAAAAAATGGAGAGGCTAGCTAACATGAGAGAAAAAAAATCCATTGTGATTCTACATATCAATAAAAACACACTCCAGAATAACTTAAATTATCAATAAAAATCACTCCCTAAGGGGGATCGCCCGTGACGAGGCAAACTATGCTTTGAACCACGTTAAACTCCGTGTCTCATTTTGCTCTTCAATTCGCCTCCTAACCCTAAATTCACACTAAATCTTTCATTCATCGTTTTTGCGGCCCAAAAATAATTTTGGGTAAAACAAATACATAGTCCTGAAAAAGCAATTAAAATCGAGGTTGCAAATGGAAATGGATATCGGTTTTATAGCGAAAATGGACCATCTCTGAATCGTCGGGACTAATTCAGCAAGATGAGAACTTGCTAAAAATCTAGCTATTGGAGGCCTTAAATTACCGTAAAGTTCTACGCTACCTTTGCTTTTGATATGTCAACAATAGTTGGCCACTCAAACCTCTTTTTGCGTATGTAAAATTTGTGTTGAAGACACAAAAGCTTTCGGGAAAAACAAATAGTTAAAAAAAAGAGAAAATAGTACTAAAGTAAATAAAAAAAGTTGACTTCTAGCAGTTTCTCACCATAGGAAATAGAATGCAGTAATCAAAAACTTTACACAACTTCCAATTTCCAACCATGCAGATGGGTCAACCTATTAAAATAATCAGTCAACATATTCCAATCTTTTTAAGAAAAAAAAAGAAGAACCACTTTATAGGTCATAATGTGATTCATCTCTAATCTCTATCACCAAATGTATAATAACCCTAAAATTCTAAGATCTTGAAAAAGATGTCATGAAAAAAAACCTTACCACCACCTGTCAGATTTTAGATATATGAAACACACACTTTGTTGGCCCATAAATCAGTAGCTAATAAAATGACACTTGTCTAAACCTAAGTTTTGTTATTAGTACTAATCACTAAACCTAATCCACCAAACATGCTTCAATCTAAAGCGGCATCTCTTTCAATCGTGCTTCTTTGAAGCAGATGATTGCAACTGTCGAGCTGACGCGGCTGCGTTATCGTCCTTCCTTGCATTCTATCGTCGCCGCTATCAGCCATTGGATGCATTTTGCTACATCTTTTTGGTATGTATCTTTAACTCTTTTGAATCCCATAGCAAGGTGAAAGATTCAGTCATTCTGCATTTCATCGTCATCCCTGACGAACCTTTAGTGGCTGTACATTCTCCCCATTGGCCAAGTTGCATTGTGATGTTTGTCGGATCATTTACTGCCTTTCTACGGCAAAGGGTCTGCCTATTATTTTGCATCCAGCAACTTAGATTTACCAGGAAGCTTAGAGATTGGGATTTTATATTCTCTATTTATAACACTCCCAAATCCCTTATTATTCACTTGTTTTTTTTTTTTTCTCTACGTACGTAGAGGTCCCATTACAATATTATTAAGAAGAGGGAACAACTCATCTGCGATACCCACAATGAAGGTAAGCGGACTTGTTTTTATCAGAAAAGAGATATATTAGATCGAAAGAATGCATGCTGCACACTCTGTACATATTTGTGTATGTGCTAATTAATATTTGTATTTATTGGTGATTATTTTGTGCCGCTCTAGTTCTTTAATTGGATGCAAAACAAGATTGCTGGAAAACAGTCAGCATCAGTACTGAGCAGCAAAAAACTTATCGAGGTTTCCACTAAAAACAGTAAGTATGAGAATTTCTTTACTAACTGAAGGAATAGTTAAGTGTGAATGTCAAATGAATGGTGCATTGTCTCGAGACAAACACTGAGGCGTTGACATGAAACCGTTTGCTGGGTTTTTTGTGCAGATAATGTTATGCAAGAATGCCGGAAGGATGGGTCAGCGATTGGCCAAATGGGTTACTAGCTATTGGCACATTCGGCTACAACAGTACTGATCTTACTAAAGTTGGCCAAGAATCACGGTCGTCGTCTTCAAAAAGGCATGGTCGTAGTGACTGCAAAGATAATCAAATAACTGAGGAACAGATTAGTCCATCATTGTTATCAGAAGTATTAGGAGACAAAATTTGGAAGATTTTACACCGAAAGAAGTTGAAATACACAAGAGTGAATTAAAAGTTATTGTCGCGTAAACTAAAACCATAGCTCTTATAGAAGAAGAACAGTGTAGGACATTATCAGGAAGAAGAGGAGGAGTAAAGTTGTTTAATCTTCCACTAGACAAGTTTCTGAACCGCCCAATGAGTTTAGAAAGTTGAGCGTAAAAAGTTAATAATGATGATGATTTTCCATGTCAACGTGAGCCGATGTAGTTTAAGTGTTATACCAACCATGGGGAAAAAGCTCATGTCCAAAGCGTACTAAATCACCAAAGAATAATCGATATATCTTCTTCTAAAGAAGATGTTTGTTTGTACAAGTGGTTTGCCTCTCCAGCGCTCTCCAGTTTTAGAGATTCAATCCCTGAATCCCAAATCGAAAAGGTATTAATACATTGCATCACATTTTAATGTACATTGGATTTTACATTGTTGTGAACGTAGAGATTGACTGTGTTATACATTTGCAGCTCTTGAGGGCAATAATTAACGAGAACCTATATTGTCCTGAAATCTCTCCTGCTACACCAACTGCAAAGAAATTCTTAAAAAATGGAAACTGTTATTTGGATAAAGAAGATGATGGTAAAGGTGATGATGCTGAACAACAACAAAACATAAATGATAGTTGCAAATGGGACAAGACTGATGATGACTCATGGTTGATACTAATCCCTTGCTAACGGTGATTTCAATTTTCTCATAATCCGTATTTTTCAGATTGCACTATAGTTTATCAACTCCACCTACACTACACCAAATCTAAGTTTTACTTACAATATGTTTACTAACTAATTTTATTCTTTGTAACTTAAATGATCCATTATAACTCTAGTAACCCATAAAGAGTTGGCATTATGTAATAGTTACCATATTTTAGAATTAATTCATAAAAACTAAATAACTATTCAAAGTTTCAAAATCATTAGTTATTCATATATTTACACTTTATACTAAAATCACTATTGGAACTATTTTTACCTAAAATTGGATGTATACCAAAATGAACCCCATGGTTATAACAATTACTCATTTTCATTAGTAACAGACTTAGGCATAGCTAACACAATGATTTATCTTTAAATTTAGAAAATGTAAAATGAAATTTGCAGATTTAATAAAACTAATTTGTTTGGAACCAATTTAAATTCTAGAACCTTAAAATTTAAATCCTGGAACCAAAAATGATACGGGAACCGAATCCAACTTCTGGATATTTTCTCCAAAAAGACCTGGCTGACAGAGAGGAAAAGTCATTGCCTCTCATTCTTTCTCATTCTCAATCTCAATCTCTCAAGAAATTCATTACCTAACAAAAATCCAGAGCCCGAGAGCAAAATCGCTTTCGAACTCAAAGAACCCGCATCCATTATCATTATGGCATACGATTGAATCGATTAGATACCCACCGTCATCATCCCGATGATTTCATGTTTCTTCAACTCATTGATTTTGTGTTATCTACAATATAATCAAGAAAAAGGCCAGGAAGGATTTTGATTATGAGGATTTGAGTACTACTGCCATCGTGAGACATCTTTGTTTCTAATCTTTGGTTTTCAAATTAGGGATTTTGATTTTTGTATCTAAAAATTAATGATTAAAGTGATGTTTGAATAGATTTAGCATTGTTCTTTGTGGAATTTGAGGATGGGTATTGAGGAAATTGAGGATTGGTGTCTGGGTTTTGATTTAGACATGAATTGTCAAATACGATTAAATTAATTTTAGGTTAAAATGAGAATTGAACTTACCGATAACTTTTGAAATTTTACTTCTATGTAACTTTCAATCCCATGATAAAGATGTGTTTTTGCTCTTTTTTCGTACTCTGAAAATGAACTTAAAACCGTGGTAGAAATTTAGGATAGTATAATCGCTAAACGAGATGGAATCTCGTAATGGAATGTAGTTTGAAATCATGTATGAACTTCTTTATTTTCAATTTTAAGCACCGAAGGAAGGCAGATCATAACGAGAACATAAATTTCATCTGTTTTGTTTATATTGATCTCGATTATTTGTGTTTACTATGAGAAATTGGTGTTGTCGCTGGTGGTCCTGTGTTTGTAATGGCTTTGAGAAGAGGGATGTGGTTGCTGTTGATTGACTAATCGATGCTAAATATAATCCATGATTCATGTATTTGATTTGTTATATTTTTGGATGGTCCATGATTTATCGAGACTACATATGGAGATGCAAGGATATATTTCTCATTATATAGGATATGCAACAAGATATGGTTTAGTCATGAGTGCTATCGTGGGTTGTGATAGTGAAATTCATAGCTTATATCTTGTGTGTGTGGATTTTTGGCCTAACTTTCTCCGTATCTGGTAGTAAAATAAGTTGATTAACAATGCCACTATGTTTGTTATATTTGCGCGATTAGAGCCATGTGTGGGTTGGATTTACTGAGGAACTACGTTCAGGTTTGAATTCCCCTCAACTGCTGCCGGAGGAGGTTTTGTTTTCTTTTGGAGAGGTGTCATCAACAGGTTAGTTCTATTCCTTTGTTTTATCTGTTCATATGGGACTTATATAGTTTGTTTGTTCTTATTGTCAAAAATGGAAAAAATATCCCATCCTTTGAATGGTATGTCACCACTATGTTTGTATTTCATTTCATTGTTATTTTTAGTTTTACAAATAGAATTGTTATAATAACATTTAACCTGCTAAGGTCACGCACCGGAAGAGTTTGTAAAGCGTTTATGCATAAAATTCGCATGAACTAACCCATAAATTTGAACTACAACCCTCTACCCTTTGAGTCCGTGTCTTTTTGGTATTCCTCTCCGGTGCGGTTTTATCACCGTGTGAAGACGACTTTTTGTTTATATTTGTGATGTAGCAGCAGGAGCAACAAAAATATTCGCATGAGAAAACCTTGCTTCTGAAATTTGTTATAGTGTAAATTGAAGAAATAATTAGCATATAATTAGTTTATTTAATTTAATCTTTCAAAACCCCAGACAAGATCATTAGTCCTCCTCGTTTGTGTCCGACTGACGACATCAAATTCAAAGGTGGTTTTAGTTAGGGCCACATAGGGTCACAAATTATTACGTCTTTATGGAATGCCTTGGCATGTACTATCTTCGTAAGTTTCTTCAAAAATTATTACGTCTTTATGGAATGCCTTGGTATGTACTATCTTCGTAAGTAATTGGTGTGTAATAATCCGCTATATCTTCACGTCATTAACCCAGTCATTGCCATCACGGCAAAGATGCACTTTCCATGGCCTCCTAATCAAATTTTTTTTTACAGATGCATGGATACTGAGAGCCGCGATAAACTTTTAAAAGTGCAATAGATTTGTGAATTTAACTTTTAATGCTTGGAGAATGGACAAGTCTGATGTTTGAAATGATAGGCTTGGTAAAGCATACAGAGATGGGGTAAAAATTCATTCAATATGCATCTACATATGGTCTTTTTGGAAACCGCTTGTCCTGCCCATGTTCTAAATGTCTCAAATGGGGATCAACTCAATATTAAGGAAGTGGAAAATCATTTGTACTGTGATACCCCCACATTATTTACACCTGAGTTAAATGCCTAGTTAATGTATTATGTAACACTAGGGTCATGGGGTTTGAATATTTACCCCTGTTTAAAAAACCACCATCAACATGAAGATAAAAATTACAATTAATATTTTAAAAATAAAATAATAATGTATCAAAACGCTATACCAACGCGAGCAAATCTGTTATAACGTGTTTTCACGCACGTTGTAAATCAAGTAGATATGAATTTCAAACCATAGTTATTTTTTATTTATTTAACGTTATAATGCCCTGCTATTTTAGAATAACGATGAAAAACGTTGCTTTTCCAATAACGCTTTTCCAAATGCTCACATCCGTCAAAAACACATTATGGAACGGTCACATTAAAGTCGTGGACTGAGCCGTGACCTTTTTCTTCAAACCTTGCTTTACACCGTGAGCATCAAAACCTCATTCCCATTCGATTTTTAAGATAATGATCTATTTCCATGCCTCCCACAACATGGAGATATGCAAACACATGGTATTTGTTGATGGTGGATTTTCGTTTAAGGTTAAATTTGTAAGTAACCAGAAAAATCATGCTTGTTGACATCTTGTAAAAGATAAAGAAGCCGTTTATAAGTAATGGATACTCCTCCTTAAGGTGCCAAAGAATGGAGCATGTACTTAACAATCCCATTTCTGTGAATACATGAAATTCCTCCGAGGTTGGAGCATGCGGCAACAATCCCTTCATGTGAATTTCATATCAGCCTTGTATTTCTGTACCCATTATCGGTGTGGCATGACGGCGAGTGTTACTCTTACGAGTAACACGAACCTCCAAGCACTATAATGAATCCATGTACGAAATACCCGTACAGGTGATTCTCGGTGTGTTATACTGGCAGAGCCCTCTCGGTGTGTTATACTAGCCCGATTGAGCCCCTCTCGGTGTGTTATACTAGCCAGATTGAGCATCCGGACTTGGCTGTATCGGTCTCGGATATGATCTGATCCGCGATCATCCAACTCCACAAGCATGATTGGATGACCACGAGATCAGTTCCATCACCCCCAAGCGGGTATGGAATACACACGGCCTTAGCTTGCCGAGATATGATCGATCGCGGTCATCCAACTCCATGAGCATGATTGGATGACCACGAGATCAATTCCATCACCCCAAGCGGTATGGAATACACCACGGCCTTAGCTTGCCAAATATGATCGATCGCGGTCATCCAACTCCACAAGCATGATTGGATGACCACGAGATCAATTCCATCACCCCAAGCGGTATGGAATACACACGGCAGACCCGCATGGTCGACCATTGGCCTTCGCTTGCCGAGAAACCGTCCATACCAAGCATTATGGACGGAAAACCTAAGTTAGGGTTTGCGGCATATTACATGTGTCGCAAAGCGGTCTCAACCGTCCATCTTCGCGAGCATAGATGGAGGGTGTAGATGTAGACTCAAAGGGCCAGGAGCATGTCGACACAATCAGCGTGTGACGCCTACACACTTGACCCGATCGGTCAAAGCCAACCATGGTTGGTTACAACAAATTCGATCAGCCCAAAAGAGCATGGTCGCGCGGCTTTGAAAGCCAAAATTAGGGCTTCAAGTCATCACGCGCGTCCATCTTCTCAGATACGAATGGAGGGTCACAGATTGGATTAACCAAGGCAGGTCATACCGGCATGACCACCAGTGGGCCCATCTACCTCCTCTTGCGGTCGGCCAAGGCATACCATGCCGGCTAATCCAAAACACCCGAGCCAAACTCACGCGGTTACATCTCCCAAATCCTAAGCCGATCTCGACCGCTCAACTTCACGGATGATTTGAGTGGCTTAGATCACGTTTTCATGGGATAATCAGGTATAGGTGTGAACACTAGCCTACCACCTACACGCTGGTATGATCGACCAAGGCCAGAGCCAAGATGGGTCGTCTTGGAGCATACGCCAAACTTGGGATGTCATCGCGGTTTCCAACTCCCTTTGCGGCAAGGGATTTACGCACAGGCCGATCTCAACCACTCCTCTTTGACGGTCAAATTGAGTAGCCTAGATTGCATCTTCACGAGACGGTGAGACATGGGCGTGTACACCATCATGCG
>JAJJWW010007518.1:0-17139 GCA_023531295.1 Papaver armeniacum
AAAAGAGTGATTGTTGATCTTAAAGATGTGTTAAATGTTATGAATTCTTGTGAGGGATGTATTGTAGGATTTCCTGCAATCGCAAAGACACCCTCCCCGATCTCCTCCTCCTTGGTATCCACCACCACCACCTGCCAAACAATCCACAATACTTATGTTTCTTTATTACTAACAAATCTCTTGTTTCTTTATTACTAACAAAGTAAAGAGAAGCTTATCGGTTCATTTTGGGTCGCCAAACGATGTTCGAACTCCTCCCTAACCTCGCCAAGAAACGATTCCATCAGCTATATGAGCATAATAGTGTTATATGTCAAATAAGAACCAACGAGAGAGTTAATGGGATCAATGTGAAAAGAGCGAGGGTACCTAAATATACCTCAATCTAAAACTTTTCCACATACAAGTTCTTTCTCTGAAAGTGATTGTCTATGGACTGAGTCGAGACAATACAACTAATCGGCTCACACTTCATGTGATCATCTATGGATACTAGATCGAGACAATATGACAATAAGATAACTTGCGTGATTGACTATGGATACAAGATCGAGACAATACAACAACGAAGTATGATTACTTGATAATAGGTTCGGACTTAACCAAACACGAAATAGAATTGCTATCAAGTAATTAGGAATTAACGTTTGTGTATTTTACTTCTAATTATAATAAAAACAATTATAATTGCGGAAATAGAAAAGTAAACTACACAACAAGATTTTGTTAACGAGGAAACCGCAAATGCAGAAAAACCCCGGGACCTTGTCCAGAATTGAATACTCTCGGGATTAAACAGCCATACAAAATCTAAACCAACCGTATAGTTGAGACAACAACTAAACCTATAGTTCACCTAGTTCCCGTCTGTATCCCTTCGCCTCCAACTTGCAATAAGTCACGCACTTGGAACAATTCCTTTGGTTCGTCTTCCAAACGAGTAAAGGAACAACAAATTTGTTCGATAACAACTCTTTTCAAACAAGTGATATGAGTTTGACAAAAGGATTTTCCGTTTATCCCAATAAACTCCTTTGTCGGGTTCTTAGATCAATCTATCAACAACTACCAAAGTAATTATTTAGACTATGCAATCAATACTTTGAATCACAAAAAGAAATGTATTGATGCCAATCTACACAACTAATCAATCCAATCTATCAAAAGATAAGCGATTATAGTTGGATCCCAGTAGATCAAGTTTTGTGCACACCAAAGATTATGAAATCAAATAAGAAATCTTCTTTGTCTTCTGATAAGTACGTAAGTGATACATTTTATACCCATATTTGTATTAGCTAGGACTCGATATTTTGGCTAACAATACTACTTTAGTGCTTTTGTAGAAAGTACAAGGAAATCTGTTCATCCGGAAATAAAACGTATAAATGGAGAGATATATGGCGTTTGCGACAAAAATCACCAATATCACGGACGGTACCAAAAGGAGAAAAACTCTAAGAATGAGACAGTGAGCCGTCGAGATAACAAACTATGATGTTACGCCACATACAGCCTATGATAGTGGTGAAATCAAATGAAGAATTCTCTCTTGCCTTCATGCAAGCACGTCAGGTCCACTAGGCTTAAACAAATGAGTGGGATGTGATGCTATACACAGATACTAAAGAAATGGTGGACGATGTGTACTAGAAATTGAGAGACAAGTACTGGGGTCCATTGCTGGTGTTGGTCTGTTTAGTGTCTTCAGATCATGGTTAAATACAAGCTCGAGCTATGCAGGCAGTAGTGGTTTTAAATGATGATGTTGCCATTACATGCATGGCTGCAAACAGTTGAAGATAAGAAAGATATGGCGTTCGAATCATTGAAGAGTTTGGGTCATGTTTGCCTAAATTCGTTGTAGACGAGAGAACAACAAGAGATGAAGAAACCTTTGCATGGAATTTCTTATGCTTATTTGTTTCGATCCGAAGCCGTGACCTCGGGTGTGCAAGAAGATGGAGCAGGAAGCGAAAGAAATGGTGTTTTAGTTCTTGCCGGTATTGATTACGATATTGGTTTGTGGCTGAAAGAAAACGAGTTCATGAAAAACGAGAAAAAAATGATGGAGGAAAGTGGTGGTATTGTTTATATGGCTACGTCGATTAGAGAAAGATTTCGACAACCAAACTACTTGAGCGTTTGTTGTTTTGAATCGGAGGAGATTGTTGATGTGGTCTAAATAGGATGTGTGTTGCCGTGGTTGGGCGAGAGACTAAGGTGAAGAAGTTCTTAAACTGAATATTGCAGGTTCTCCAGAGTTTCACTGGGTCCTGTTTAAAATGGTCCCGACTAATTGGTGGTAGTGAATTTAGTCGAAATTTGGTTCGGTGGAAGTCGATCGGAGAGAACGGATATTGATGCGGTTGGGTGTAGGTTCTATAGTAAAGCGTGTGGGTGGAGAAAGTATGCGGCGACTACTTTGGTGCCAACGATGGTTGCATGGAGAGCTTGGACGTGATGCTCGGTGGGATCTGAGAACAAGGAAGTGAAGTTGTGTTGGGTTTGGTCGTGAAACAAGTTGAGTGCAGCCGGTGGCTCCGTGAGTTTTGGAAGAACTGGTTCGATTTAAGGCGGAGCTCGGGGAGTTGTTTATGGATTTGGGAAGAGAATGGACGATCGGATAATTAAGAAGTTTGGTGTTTGGGTGGACTTGAAGAGAGATCTTTTTTTGAGCGACAAGTTCTTGAAGTGACGATTTCGATTTGCGGATTAGTGAAGATACAAATGTTGGAGTCTATCGAAGGTTTGAAAAGGCATGAAAATTGTTGGATGTTGTCTTGATATTTGCTTCGAGAGAAGATCGTGATAATGTGAGTCAATGTTGTGGTCGAGTTTGAAAAAGCTTGGAAGTGATGCTTAAATGGGACCTTGATAAGGGCTTGGTGGAAATGGGTGTTCTATTTGAATTTGGGCCTTTGCCATTGGCTAGGTCTTAGGAGATTCTCGCGGTACCTATAAGTTAGATGACGAGAGAAGGAAGGAGAGCGCGGCATGAGTGGCCGTTCTGAGAGAAGAGAAACAAGGGTTTGGTGTATTGGAATTTTCTTTTCTCATGGTTTGTTAAATTAATTGTTAGGGTCTAGGAAGAAACCATTTTAATTACGTAAACTCTACATTTATATGCTTAATAATGATTTGATTGATTAATAGTTTTTCTTCATATAGCTTGTTATTTAATTGCTCATGTGATTTTCTTGATTATTTATGCTTTTCAATTGATATTTCGTACTTTGGTTAAATCTCTTGACGTGATATGCTTTAGGATTGATAAGTAATGCTTTAGAATCATTACCCATGAAGCGAAGAAAACTATAGCGGAGAAACAGTATTTGAAAAAGCATGGTATATATTTTTAAAGATTAGTAGAGTTTGCCTAGTTAACTGGTGGAAATCGAAAACCCTAATAACCCATTATCATTTTGTTTATTGTTAGAATTATTAATTTTTTTGCATTTTGTTTCGAGTTTCTAAAAATTGTTAAAACTTTATCTTGTTAATTATTTTTGGTATTAGTTGGTAGAGTATTTCACACTCCCTGTGGGAACGAACCGCATTTTCTATTGTCTACAATTTTGACACCGTGCACTTGCGGTAAAACAAAGTCGGTTTTTCCGACCTACCAAGTTTTTGGCGCCGCTGCCGGGGAGGTGGTTGCAAAATACTTTCTAGTTGATATCAATTTTTGTATATAGCTTATTTTTATTTTTTTTGTACATAATTTGTTTTTATATTTCTTTTAGATTTCTTTTAGTTCTTTTTACGCAGTTTGTTTGAATATTTTCTAGGTACCTTAGTCTGAAGTGCTACAGGCGAAAAGATGCACTCGCAAAGCTTTTGCAAGAGCCACTTGGAAGATCCACTAGAGGTTTGCTTAGCTCATTTTGGGTATGATTTTGATGATGATAGTGTTGTTTGTGAAGTCAATGCCTTATTAGACTTTGCACCGCTGTTAGACACTAATAAATGGAAACCCAAACTAGAACCTCTAATTACGCGAGTCTCTGAGCTAGTTCCATCGATCAATAAAGCTCGACCTTGACTCATCTTGATAATATTTATAATGAAACCGTTTTAAATGATAGTGGGTCTATGAGTCATTATATCATTGCTCCATTGAGCCATTGTTCAGCGAGTGAATTTGAGCCAATATCAGTCAAGAAAGTTATTTCCGCTGATTTAGAGCCTGATTTCGGGCGTGCACCTCAACAAGAAGCTATTGAACAATTTTTACCTCTTTGTGTGAATGATTTACTTATCCTGACAATGCACGACTTGATTATTAAGGATTTCTTTGTATGGAGAATGGATTCACATATATTTTTGGATGATTATAGTGTTGGCAGATGCATGCTTTCAGCTGATAGAATTAGTTGGGTTGATCCCCAACTTTTTCAGACTCTACATATATGATTGGCAGCTTACTTTGGGGTATCAACCTCATTTTGTTTGAGATTACGTGCTCGAAAGCGGGGAACAAATACCTTTCGCTTCATAGAGTCAACCCATGTGATTTGTTCCTTTTCTCTTATCTTTTTTATTTTATTTTTATTTTATTTGTTTACCTTTTGCATTTTATAATTTCCCACCTTAATTTCTACGTTGGATGACTCAATTACATTAAGGACAATGTAATGTTTAAGTGTGGGGGAGTGGCACTTTCATTAGTAATTTCTCTTAAAAAAAAAAAAAAAAAAAAAAAAAAAAATTATGACCAGCTGTTGAGCGGGTCTATTATATGGTTCTTATGACCAGCTGTTGAGCGGGTCTATTCTTTTGTTTTCTTCTCATTTCCTTATGACCAGCTGTGGATCGGGTCTATTTCTTTGTTACTTTCTTATCATGTTATAATCAGTTGTGGAGCGGGTCTAAAAAAAAGTTTTCGCTTTTGTTATTAAAAAAATTAAAAATGATCAGCTGTTGAGCGGGTCTTAAAAAAAAATGATGACCAGCTGTTGAGCGGGTCAATTCTTTGTTTTTTCGAGGACTAACAAAATATAAGTGTGGGGGTGTTGATAAGTCGTAAGTGCTACATTTTATACCCATATTTGTATTAGCTAGGACTCTACTTTAGTGCTTTTGTAGAAAGTACAAGGAAATCTATTCATCCGAAAATAAAACGTCTAAATGGAGAGATATATGGCGTTTGCGACAAAAATCACCAATATCACGGACGGTACCAAAAGGAGACAAAGCTCAGAATGAGGCGGTGGTAGTGAGATAACAAACTATGATGTTGCGCCACATACTGACCTATGATAGTGGTGAAATCAAATGAAGAATTCTCTCTTGCCTTCTGGCAACACGTAAGTCCACTAGGCTTAAACAAATGAGTGGGATGTGATCTTTGGTGGATGATGTGAACTAGAAATTGAGAGACAATCTTGGGGTCGTTCTTTGGTGTTGGTATGTTTAGTCTGCATATCATGGATAAATACAGGTTCGATCTGTGCAGGCAGTAGTGGTTTTAAATGATGATGTTGCCATTACATGCATGAAACACCAAACAGTAGAAGATAAGAAAGATATGGCGTTCGGATCATTGAAGAGTTTGGGTCATGTTTGCCTAAATTAGTCGCCCAGCAAGCGAGAGAACAACAAGAGATGAAAGAAACCTTTGCATGGAATTTCGATGCTTATTTGTTTCGATGAAACCGTGACCTCGGTGTGCAAAAGAAGATGGGCAAAGCGAGAAAGAAATGGTGTTTTAGTTCTTGCCCGGTGTGATTCATGATATTAGTTGTGTGCAGAAGAAAACGAGTTCATGAAAAATCGAAAAAAAATGATGGAGGAAAGTCTATTGTTATTCTTTATATGGCTCACGTCGATTAGAGAAAGATTTGCCCGACAACCAAACTACTTAATTTTTGTTTTGAATCGGAGGAGATTATTGATGTGGTCTAAATGGGATGTGTGCTTCCATGGTTGTCGTGGTTGGGCGGAGACTAAGATGAAGAAGTTCTTAAACGAGAATATTGCGGGTTCTCGAGTTTCTTTGGGTCTGTTTAAAATAGTCGACTAATTGGTGGTAGTGAATTTAGTCGAGGCGGTTGATGGAAGTCGGTCGGAGAAAACGGATATTGATGCGGTTAGTGCCTTGGGTTCTATAGTAAAGCGATGTGGCTAGAAAGTATGCAGCGACACTGCTAAGGTGCCAACGATAGGTTGCATGGAGAGCTTGGACGTGATGCTCGAGTGGGATACGAACAAGGAAGTGAAATTGTGTTGGGTTTGGTCGGCGAACAAGTTGGCCCACGCTTTATTGCTCCACGAGTTTGGAAGAAATTTGGTTCGATTTAAAGCCAGACTCGGAGAGTTATTTATGGATTTGGGAAAGAGAATGGACGATCGGAGAATTAAGAAGTTTGGTGCTCGGCTGGACTTCAGAGAGATGTTGTTTTGAGCAACAAGTTTGTTGGTGACGATTTCAGGCTGTAGTTGCCGTGAAGATACAAATGTTGGAGTCTATCGAAGGTTTTAGAAGGCATGGAATTTGTTGGATGTTGTGCTGATATTTTCTTCAGAGAAGATCGTGAGGATGTGAGTCAATGTTGTGGCCGAGTTTGAAAAGAAGCTTGGAAAGTGGTGCTTAATGGGACCTTGATAAGGGCACAGAATTGGAAATGGGTGTTTTGCGGCTGGGTGGGCCTTTGCCAATTGGCTAGGTCTTAAGGAGATTCTCGCAGTACCTATAAGTTGGACGAACAGAGATAGAAGGGAGAGGTGCGGCCGCAGAGCCGTTTACAGAGAAGAGAAACAAGGGTTTGGTGTATTAGAATTTTCTTTTCTCATGGTTTGTTAAATTGATTGTTAGGGTCTAGGAAGAAACCATTTTAATTGCGTAAACTCTACATTTATATGCTTAATAATGATTTGATTGATTAATAGTTTTTCTTCATATAGCTTGTTATTTAATTGCTCATGTGATTTTCTTGATTATTTATGCTTTTCAATTGATATTTCATACTTTGGTTAAATCTCTTGACGTGATATGCTTTAGGATTGATAAGTAATGCTTTAGAATCATTACCCATGAAGCGAAGAAAACTATAGCAGAGAAACAATATTTGAAAAATCATGGAATATATTTTTAAAGATTAGTAGAGTTTGCCTAGTTAACTGGTGGAAACCGGAAACCCTAATAACCCATTCTCATTTTGTTTATTGTTAGAATTATTATTATTTTTTCATTTTGTTTCGAGTTTCTAAAAATTGTTAAAACTTTATCTTGTTAATTATTCTTGGTATTAGTTGGTAGAGTACTTCAAACTCCCTGTGGGAACGAACCACATTTTCTATTGTCTACAATTTTGACACCGTGCACTTGCGGTAAAACAAAGTCGGTTTTTCCGACCTACCATCTTCAAATCTTCTTAGATCATCAATAAACACCTGCACACAATCAACTTGAATCTCTTGTGATAAATCACTCACGAACGGTTGTTAACAATGGATTATCCATGAGACGTTTTTAGAACTACAAGCAGGTCTAAAGACCCCCATCGAAACTTCGATCTAGTTTGAGTGAATCTTATATCAAAGAAGATTCTCAAGCATAAACAAACTAGGTGCAATCAAAGTTCAATAACAGTTAGTCGATCAAATCAATCGAAAACTAATAATAAGCTGCAATTATCTAGTTTCCACCAACGGTACTCGTGAGAGCTTCCCAATCCCAAAGAAGTCTTTAAAAAAGCGGTCGTAAGAGATTTCGCCTAATTAGGGTACTTTCCTCTCCGAATGAGGCGGCTCCACCAATAACAACACAACAAAGGTAGTTTTGCGCTCACGAGGATTAGTTTACTAAATGCAAACTTCAATATTTATAGACCAAGGAAGTTTGGACACCGAGAAATTTCCAAAACCGAATATTCTCAAAGATATGCAATAACGCCCAAATCGGTTTTCATAATTCTGGAAATCTCTGTCAAAATTGGCCAAGAAATCTCGGTAGAAAATTTCCAATTAGTAAATGCACATTACCAATTTTTATTTTCTAAAGATATGCATTTAATTCTTGGAAATTAAAAGCATATAAAACTAAAAACCTTAATTAAAGGTTCTCAATTTATTTACGTCCCAGGGATTCTCCTTTAGTTATTAAGGAATATCTTTGAACAATAATAGATAAGAATTACTGCACGTGTTCAAAGTATGTCGACATCTTTACTTTGTAAATCCTCTTTCATATTTACAATCTTGGAACCGATTTTCCACACTTCCAAACGAGTTTAGAATTGGTTCATCAGATTTCCAAGAACTATGTGATTGATCAAAAACATTCAATCACCATTCATGGGTTTTAACGGTTCTACCAAAACAAGTTTCGGTTCTACCTCCAAGTGATACGTATTGATCTATGTACATTGGTGACTATTATTATAGAGGCGGAATTCAGAATAATAATAGACGAAAACTAGAAAACAGAACACACTAGAAACCAGATTCGAAGAAAATATCTTCTCAAGATTATGAACAAGAAAACTATTACGATTCTCTCTTTGTTATGCTCCAAGTCTCTACAGGTAAATAACATTAAAGTATTTGCTAAGTTTACTTTTACAATAATTAATTGCCTCACAAACTTATCTCTAGGTGATTTTTCTCACAAACCTCCTTATCTGGTCTACGTGTATCTGTATCGAATGAAGTCTTCAAGTCGTTAACCTACAGGGTCTCGAGAAGAAACCTAAGGTTAAAGGAGAATCGACGCTAGTTATGCAACTTGTAACACACAAGAGGTGTGGGGATTAGGTTTTCCAGTTGCTAGAATTCTCCTTTATATAGTTTTCAAATCGGGGTTTGTAATCTAAGTTACCTTGGTAACAAATTCAATATTCACCGATTAGATGAAAAACTTGATTCAACCAAGCTAATATATTTCAACCGTTAGATCGAACTTAGCTTGTTACACACAAATGAAATGTACCCTTATTTAGGTTTATCTAGCAGTACCTAAACGTGTACACCAGGTTGGTTCACAAATAGTTAACTGGGGTTAGCCATATGATTACTCTCATATCAACCTTATTCATCTTAACCATAACTAGTTCAAATGACTCAAATGAAATTAGTTAAAAAGTTGTTCAATTGCTATATTCTCATGGATTATTATACAAAGAACACAATTGAAGCAAAATCGGTTTGATTCACTCGAATCAATACATGAACATTATATCCACGGTTTGCAAAGATTGCATTCCTTATTGATAAATGTTTAGGTTCACGTACAACCGATTTTAGAAAAGTAACACACTAAGTATGCGTACAGGTATGCGTACTTAAGTAACCGGATTTGAGTTTGTTTTAGTTTTCAAACTCGTGAGAAGTCACGGACGTGAACTTTACGCGTCTGATCTATATAGGTGCAGCGCACTTTAGGTAACCGAGATGAGTTTGGTTTTGGTTTTCAAACTTCAGCCCGAAATTCACGGACGTGAACTTCCGCCTTGTGAGTCTCTCTGACCTTTTTGTATACACACAAGTATGCATACTTTAGGTTCCTGGTTTTGGACTTATACACTAATGTGCGAACACACTATGCATATATCAAAGATGGTTACAAGATTCTAAACTTTTTATTTCAATCATTGAAACATTCTTCTATAATGATAATAGCCGTTTCACTATTAGCATCAAAAGCAATTTTCAAGATATTGAAATAATCATTATCGAAACATTCCAAGCCTCATCAAATGATTGTATCACACAAAACATGTAAGATTTTACTCGGCAATTTTCTCATGATATAAGATGAACTTGGTCAAAGCAAAAGCTTACCAACACATATTTCGAGAAATATGTAGCGAGATATACTCATTTCGAAATCTCAAATGTGTATAGAAAACTATATCTTAACACGACTTATGTCTCAATATAGGAGATAATAGAAATAGACTTTCCAAGTGATAGATGATTTCAAGTCTCCACATACTTTTGTCGAAGAATTTCCACAAGCTCCCCTTAGTAGTTCTTCGTCTTCAAATGATGAACTCAGTGAAAACTAAGCTCAACTACACAATCCTATGTCCTAGTCGAGACATCTATAAATAGGCTAGAAATCAAGACTTATAGTTTTGATCACTAACATTGACAAACATGCTTGAGATAGCAACGCATGCGAGTTCGACCCGACGGTGCTCTAATAGATTAGACTTGAATAACAAGATCCTATACTTTGATAAGTCTAACTAAGATCGAATTAACTTAGTTTCTCTTATCAGTGAATCGAATTAGACTAAACAATTGATCCCGGAAACTTTTGTTAAGCCATAAACAATTCATACAAATCAAATAAATCAACTTTCATAATCATTTTTCTCAACCGGAAGCAATTGAAACAAACATAGACATTAAAGCACCGTAATTTCGTTAAGCCTAAACAATTGATACCAAACAATAAAGAAAGATAACAATAGTTTTTCTTAACCGGAAACAATTGAATCACACACACACATTCATACACACATAATGGAATAAACATTAATTGTACCGAAATTTTGTTAAGCACAAGCAAAATATATGCAATAAATCAGGCTTTTCTTAAACAGGAAATCGATTAACTAACAAATCCGTTACCTCAAATTCCGCATCCTCTTCTCCCTTAAGATATGTCATTAAGCGCAAGTTCAAGTTAGAACTCTCCCCATTAATGTTCCCGTCCTCCCATGAGAACAAAAGAACAATAACAACAACAACCTTTACGGAGGAGAAAGGTTGAATCGGTTTTTAACCAATGCAAAAGCAAAAGTTGAAAACCCGAAACACATATGCTTTTTATGCTAAACCAAAAACGATTCAACATATTGTGACTTTTTCACACATGAGTTTCAATCGAAACTCCTTATTATCCTTTGATAAAGCCTACCAACATGGGCTAGAACTTACTCGTTAAACCAAAAAGTCACCCAAACCATAAGGGTTCACACCATATGAGATCGAATATTAAGGTTATGAAAACCGAAATCAAACATCCCATAAACACATATCAATAATATAGACATTCATTCACATAGATTTGCTCCTTGGAATCGGTCATACCACACGAATTTCCTTATACAAATTTGTTTTATGCATAACTTTTGCATATGATGTACGAAGACCGATGATTTTTGGCTCGATTTTAGTATAAACAAGAGATACATATATGATAAGTAGATATCAACATCATAAACTCAAAGTTACCGTTTATATCAAAATCTCAATTATAGATAGAGAAGGTACAAGTATAGAAGAAAAGGAATCTCCCTAAAGATGTTAATTAGTCATATACTAACCGAGAGATCATGTGCTTAGTATTCATGTGCTTCCTCACCCATCATAAGATTGAGCACAAAGGTGATCATGCACATTCCAACACAACTAGGTTGTGTTTTGGTGAGCCTTGTCTTGTTCGTCACTCTTGACCTCTTGCTTGGTTTGTTTTATCTTGTTCCATCTCTTGTTTTTCAACTTTGACTTGTGATGAAGAGTGTCATTATCACAACGTTCACTAGTACAAGATATTTCAGACATGATGTCTCTCTTTAGTCTTTCAAGAAAACTCTTGTAATTATTCTCACCAACAATTAACGGTGAAGTCATTCTCGTGACTAACTTTTGGTCCCTTTTTGGCTATGGAGGATTTTGGGACCCATTTAGAGGAAGGTTTCACAGGAGCAGCTTTCTCCTTCATACAATTATGATCATTTCCCTTTTGGATATTTTGCGAAACATTCTTTCTCCAATTTGGAACATCGGATCTTGTCTTCGTATTTCCAAATTCATCTCTCTCTATAGTAGGGTCTTTTATGAGATGTCCTTGACGACGATAGGCAAAACTTGAACTATCATTATAATAATTCATTTGCCTAAACTTTGGACAATAGCGATCAGGAGTTCCTTTGGGGAGCAAACAGCAGTCGTTTGATACGAAAGAAAGTGCATCTTGCATCTTACGAACTTTGCATCCCCATTGCAAATGTCCTTTATTACCCAATGATAATAACAATGCTTGTGCATCTGAAGTGAGTTTTAATGTTACCTTTGTGGATCCTCTTGCATTGGAGCTCAGCGAGTTTCTTCTTCTTCTTCTTCTTCTTATCTTTGTTCAACGTTGTTGCTTTCTTACGACATTAGCGAAATGCCTTCTTTGATTACTTCTAGTTGAACACTATTCTTAGGCTTGTGCCAGACTTTTTCTTCTTTGCAAGAAATAGGAGCATCTTTGTCATCGGTGGAAGCCCTGGTTGAGGAAGAATTTGTAGATTTAACAAATTTTATCTCATTATTATCGTTGGAAAAGCTTTGATTCCTTATATCTTAATCCTCGGGTATCACCATGATATCTTCACTGCTTCTAACAATGAGGATAAATTGTTTGTCTTATCGTTGGATTTTTCAAGTACAAATTTTCTTCTTCCAACATCTTGATTTTATCAAAGAGCACCGACTAGATCGGCCTCAAGGTGTTTTTCTCGTGAGAAATATACACCTTCTTTCTCTTCAAAACTCTTTTGTTGAGAGTTAATCATTGCATCGATTCAACAAGTTTCTCTTCCAACAAGTGAATTTTTTTCAGAAACAGCATCACGTTCTTTCTCTAACAATTTTGTTTGAGAGAGGCGCTTGGATTTTCTTCAAGATCCTGTGTTGTGAGAATTAATCCTTGCTTAGATTCGGCCACGTTTCTTTTCGGCAAAAGCAGATCTCTTGAAGATTTTCACATTCTAATTACTTAGAATTTAGATCGTTTGTACGATCTTTAAAAAAGATATTAAGTGGTGCGAGAACCACGGTATTGTCCTTGAAAAACTTTCTCAACTTCTTGTTAAATCGACATAGAGAGTTAAGAGATGACAACGAAGTTTGAGTTTACTCTTTCTAAAGGCTTGAGTATCTTGGAGTATTTTTGAGATATCATCATCCACATCTCGATCAATATCGAGTCACCATCATCGGATATTTCATCCAGTGATTTTCTAGGCATGATTCCCGAGTTATCACCGGTTTACACATCATTAACAAGATGAACTTGTCTAGTAGATTCCCTTTCATGAAGGTCTCCGGATATTGAATCGTAGATTCCATCGTCAAGTGTTAATTCAAAACTCTTGATGTCTTGCTTTACGTTAAGCCGGAATCATTATCGGGTTATAAAAACCATTTTAGATTCAGTCTTATAGGTTGGATCGCACCAAACACAGATTGTTAGATCTTTCGTGTTTACTGCTCGATACCAATTGAAAGATGAGGGTACCCAAATATACCTCGATCTGAAACTTTTCCACCTATAAGTCCTTTCTCAGAAAGTGATTGTCTATAATTTGAGTCGAGACAATATAACTAATTGGTTCACACTTCGTGTGATCGTCTATGGATCTTAGATGGAGACAATACGACAACAAGATAACTCGCGTGATTGACTATGGATACAAGATCGAGACAATAGAACAACGAGTATGATTACTTGATAATAGGTTCGGACTTAACCAAACACAATAGGATTGATATCAGGTAATTAGGAATTAACATTTGTGTATTTTACTTTTAATTATAGTAAAAACAATTATAATTGCGGAAATAGAAAAGTAAAAGATAACGAAGCCGCAAATGCGAGAAAAACCCGGGACCTTTTCAGTGAATACTCTCGAGTTAATAGTTATACAAAATCTAAACCAACTTCGTATAGTTGAGACCAAGCAAAACTAAACCTATAGTTCACCTAGTTAAAATCTGTATCCCTGCGCCTCCAACTTGCAATAAGTCACGCACTTGGAACAATTCCTTTGGTTTGTATTTCAAACAATAAAGGAACAACAAATTTGTTCGGTAACAACTCTTTTCAAAAAAGTGATATGAGTTTGACAAAAGGCTCTTCCGTTTATCCCAATATAAAATCCTTTATCGAGTTCTTAGATCAATCTATCAACAACTACCAAAGTAATTGTTTAGACTATGCAATCAATACTTTGAATCACAAAGAAATGTATTGATCCGATCTACACTGACTAATCAATCCAATCTATCAAAAAGATAAACCCGATTATGGTTGGATCCCCCAGCGATCAAGTTTGTGCACACCAAAGATTATGAACTCAAATAAAGAAATCTTCTTTGTCTTCAAATATTCTTAGTTCTTCAATAAACACACTGCACACAATTAACTTGAATCTCTTGTGATCAATCACACACATAAGATGCGTTAACAATGGATTATCACAAGGCGTCTTTAGAACTACAAGCGGTCTAAAGATCTGAAAGCTCGATCTAGTTTGAGTGAATCTTATATCGGAGAAGATTCTCCAAGCATAAACAAACTAGGTGCGATCAAGGTTCGACAACCGTTAGTCAAATCAAATCAATCAAAACTAATAATAAAATACAATTATCTAGTTCCCACCAACGATACTTGTAGAAGCTTCCCAATAATCCAAAAAAGTCTTTGAAAAGCGGTCGTAAGAGATTTCGCTAATTAGGGTACTTTCCTCTCGGATAGACGGCTCACGGTAACAACACAACAAGGTAGTTTTTTGCGCTCACGATGATTAGTTTGCTAGAAATGCAAACTTCAATATGTATAGACCAAGGAAGTTTGGAATGACAGAATTTTCAAAATCGAATATTCTCAAGAGATGGCAAAAACACCCAAATCGGTTTTCATAATTCCTGGAAATCTGTCCAAATATTGGCCAAAATCTCGAGTAGAAAATTTTCAATTAGTAAATACACATTGCAATTTTTATTTTCTAAAGATATGCATTTAATTATTTGGAAATTAAAAGCATATAAAACTAAAAACCTTAATTAAAGATTCTCAATTTATTTCGATCCGAGAGGATTCTACTTTAGTTATTAAGAATATCTTTGAACAATAATAGATAAAAATTCTTTACGTGTTCAAAGTATGCTCGACATCTTTGCTTTGTAAATCCTCTTTCATATTTACAATCTTGGAGCAGATTTACACTTCCATGAGTTTAGAATTGGTTCATCGATTTCCAGAACTATGTGATTGATCAAAAACATTCAATCGCGTTCATGGGTTTAACGGTTCTACCAAAACAAGTTTAGGTTCTACCTCTAAGTGGATACTAGGATCGGTCATTAGTTTCCAAAACTTTGTTAACTAAAAGTACCGGGATCGGTTACCACTATTTATGGTACTTACTTGTGATCGGTTGCACAAGTTATAGGATCGGTTACACCAATAACTAAAACTTGTTAACCTCTTGCAAGGATCGATTACACTTTGTGATTAGTCCCACCAAGTACTAGGATCGGTTACCCAATGACAAGAATTGATCACACCAATTAAAAATATCGATCATACCACCTCAGGTGATTACTTAAGATTGGTTTTACTAATAAAATTCATACTGATACATAAGTCATGCATTATGAATAGTTTTACCAAGATATATAAACAAGTTAGCGGTTATACTAAACACACATATTGGTAATTCAAAGATTTGCAATGAATAACAAAACCAATAAGCCTAGCGATTTCCCTTTCGATTCACAAAACAAGTTTATGAATGTACTTCCTTTAAACGAATGTAAAACATTGTTTCTGGGGCGAAATCTTCACCCATACCCATACATAATCACAATAGCATTCATACGATTATGTCGATGTCTTATATCGAGTTCGAAAGATAGCGTTATCTGTATTATAATTCTTTAATACTACGTCTAACTAGTGTATAATCATTCTGACTTCGCAATTATGTTTTCAATATAGCACGAATTGAAAGATAAGTTAGGAATGAAAGCGGTTCAAGTCAAAATATTACTAACCTTAAGAGGGGAAGGATGATGTCGTCGTTGTGGCTCTTTACTTCTTCCCTCTTCCAAGTCTTCCAAGTAATACTTGTATATATAAATATCCTAATAACTTTGTAGCTAACCTATACGAAGTTGACTCTAGTAAATAATCAAGCAACTCTTTAAATGAGTTTTGGTTCACTAAAATATGACAACCAAACTTGACATACCAACGCTTGGTGGGTTCAAGTGAGAGCTATGCTCTAACACCTGATGGATGGATGGTTGAATTTAAAAAGCATGAGCCTTTACTTTGATTAGGTGGAGCACCTATACCATTAAATGTTGTGTCGGCTTTCAAACAATAATCAATAGAAGTACAATCAAAAATGCGATGAAACAAGACTAAGATGTACAACTCAAATAAAATGATGCAAGAAAAACTCGATACGAGATAAAGAATCGAAGAATCGGTGTGAGCCAGTAAAATAAGCGATAAATGGGAGTTTTCACGGCAACATCAACATCGGAAAATGCGTGGTGATTGGCTTATTTCACTAAAAAATCAATCTTCAAGTTTTGGATGGAAGGATCGGGGCAGACTCATGCTGCAACGAAATGCTGAGAAGCATCTCGAAAGGATGAAAATTGCGAGAAAGAGTGAAATGATAATTACAAAGAAACTACGGAAAATCATGAGGAAGCACCCGAGCGGGATCGCGATGTGCCTTTCATAGAAGTGAAACGAGGTTCTATAGTGGCGTTTCCGGTATTTCTCACGTACATATCTATGAACATAAACAAATCTACAAGCAAGAGCTTGTCTGCAGAAGCCAAATAAACTAACCTCAAGTGTAATAGTGGTATGTTCGATACTCGATCTTATGATAAAATAAATCCTAGCATGTATTAAACCACCTCATAGCTTAAAAATATATGAAGATTTTTTTGTTTTGGTAATCCCGGAAGTGGAACTTGTTATTCAAATTGTTGGTGTGTCCTATTCGATAACAAAAACACTATAAGCAAGCAAACAAAAGATGTGTTCATCAAAGGGTATAGTATACTTAGCCCGAAATATACGTAGTTGATGAAGCGCAATTTCTATATACCTCAAGCGTGCGGGTTTGGTGTTTAGATTAATCACACACCACTATAAGTAAATCCATTCTTGAGCTAAGTATACATACCCATTTATATAAATTTAGAATTAACATTTTGCAAACAACAATCAATTGAACCATCAATCTCGAACAAACAAAAAAATCATTTGATAAATCCCACTAAGAATTCACACCGGCATCAATCAAAGCAAAAAACAAAATTAGGGTTTCCCTTACCGACAACATACCAGCGAAGAGGTATAATCAGGTTGGTACAATTACTAATTGC